>JAIGNY010001709.1:110000-122500 GCA_020152595.1 Chiridota heheva | reverse complement strand
ATACTCTTTTCCATGTAATATGTTCAACGCATCGTTTCGATTATTGAAGCCAGGAAGAATACTTTTAAAAACTAATGTAGTGTAACATTTTGTTATTCAGAGCGCAATTCTGAAATGAGATGGCCAGTTTTAAAACTCAAGCGTTATGATTTGAGATATTTGACAATAATGACCTTTTAATGTATTATGGTCAATTGTGTTTATAATACGTTGTATTCACCTACACTGATATAAATAACTTTAAATCGTCATCCAGGCCAAAAACAGGTTATTATCGATAGCGATACATAGAAATTAACGATATTTAGCTTGATTCACGGACAGTGGCCAATTTCATGTCAAGAAGCACGCATACAGGCAGAATGCAACGCAATGCGTCATTGTCTGGCTGTCATAGATGCCTATGCACTCTAAAAAGGAAAGGTCCAATTTGACCATTACATGGTCAACTATGCACTGATCTAACTATGGTCAAACTTGAACAACAAATTTCTCCGTTTTATGGTCAAAAAAGTCGGTGCATAGTTGATTATGGTCAAATTTGACCATTAGGCCACTTTTGTCTGTTTGTACAGTATATGATTCTGACGAGTTGCTTATTGACTCCATTTGTCAGAATTTAAAATATCAAGATAGCATTCATGTCGTGTACTCTATCAATTGCAGTCGGCCATCATTCTGTTTTTAATATCTTTATAAAATCCCCTCGCAGTCTAAAGCCTGTCTTTTCTGTAAACCGAATGTAATATGAATGTAATATGTATATGTTTGACTTTTAAGACCATAAACATTTGCACCCATGATTGTTTATGGAAGATACAGTGCCAACATTTCTTTAAAGCTGCGTTAACCAATTCAAAAATGAAATATTTAAGTTTTCATACATTGTAACAATATTGTGTATAAAGTAGTCGGATAAACATAAAAACAAATGATTCTTCGCAGAGGTCAATATCAATCTCATAATGAATACCTCAATTATTGCATAATGAATTATTAATAGTCTGGTTTAAATGAATTGTTGGAAGAAAAAAAAAAAAAACTGCTTAAGTAGTACTATATAGCTGTAGGCTTATCTATTGGTTTTATTTTATAGGGACCAGATGCTTCCTTTTGCTTTTTTCGGCATACATTTCATTTGACGACGCATGTATTTTCGCGGTTCTTTTCATTTCTGTTGATAGATCCATATTTTGACATCTCATTTCGTTTTGTTCCGTACTTTTGACTGTTCGTCAGGTTCGTGGTCCAAGGAATTCTTTGTGATGTCTCAAAACAGTGTCTTAAATGTTTATATTTGGCGCTGCGTGAAAACGTTTATCAAAAGTTTCGCACTTTTGTTGCTGCTCTGATCACTAATGAATTCTGTTTAAAGGATTAGTTTAGTGGTCAAGTATGTCCATCTTCAAATATGAAAGAGGACTTCAAACGAAACGGAAAAGTAAAGAAAGAATTCAAAAATCTTATTCCCTTAAGGAGATATTCAAGTTTGAAGTTCGGTATCATTTCTGTAGAAACGACTGAAATCAGACTAGTTGTGATGTCACAGCCTCAGATTCCTCAAAATCTTTATGTATTTTAAAGAAAGTTTATTTAATTTTTTCACTATTTAAATTATTTTTCCTCAAACTTTCTTCAGGTGGTATATTATAAATACTCTTCCTAGATTCACTTTTACTACTTTTTTGACATATTTATTGGTTTTTAAGCCACAAAATCGTAGGACAAAATATGATAGAATACATAGAGACTTTGAGGAATCTGAGGCTATGACATCACAACTAGTCTCCTTAACGGAATAAGATTTTTGAATGCTTTTTTCACCATTTTATTTCTTTTGAAGTCCTCTTTCATGTAAGATAAACATGCTTGACCACTGAACTAATCCTGTAAGTGAAATGAATAGTTAAGTATACAATATATGCAGGTATAATTCATTTTGCATGGATGAATAACCTAGCAACGGAAAACTATAGATTAAAACAACGACTTATTTTCAAGACAAGGGTAAAGGTCAATAACAGTTATGATCCAGAACTCCCACAACAACCCATCAAACTAAAATATACGTCCTTGTCACCCACCGAGTGTCCTGTTAATGCTATTAATGCTCGAGTTAAAATGCTATTTCACTATTACCGCCATATTTTTTCCGCTCTCAAAATACCTTCTGCCTAAATTGTTTACGATAGGTGCGATAACGTGACATTGAGTGGAAATCTGAGTACATAAAAAGGCAGAAGCGTGATGAACGGTCTAGCAAATGAGCAGTTGGGCAATTTTGGCGCGTAGGCTTGCAGAAATTGTGGTCCAATATCACAGCTATGCGAAGGTGGAGCGAGGTGGATACGGAGAGGGATTATGGATCCCCTGGCAATCTCAGAATATGGCGCTTCGAGAATAAATGAACACACAATTTTGGCAATCCAAATGATAAGAAATATAATATGATCATCATCATCGTCATTATTAGTATTAGTATATTTGGGGGGGGGGGATGGAGGCGGTGTCCCACTGGTAACAAGTCCAAAAAAAGCCTTCTAGGCCCAGATTTGCGTTCTCCTGATCTAGAAATCAACTTAATTTCCAAGAGTTGTATATTGTAAGCATGAAATTGATTATCCTGGCATTTTAAGTATACCATGGATGCAGGGGCGTAGCGAGGATAGAATGTCAGGGGAAGGGGGGGGGGGGAGATCCAACCAAACCAGGGATGAGGTTTAAACGTATTTAATGAGCAGTTTTGACATGATTAATGGAACATATTGGGACAAGGGCCCAGGGGGCATGGTCTATTTTAAGCGGGGAGCAGAGAGAAAGGTCCTGGTTTTCCATCGGGAAAATTGTGAAAGTTAACAAAAAAATGAAGAAAATTTTGGTAAAATCATTGGAAATTTTGGTAAAATTTGGCAACATTTTCCATATTTCATTCAAATTTACCAAAAATCGAAGAAAAATTGCCACCAAAATAAGAGAAATTTCCAAAAATGGAACGAGAATTAAAGAGATTTCCCCAAAATTGAAAAAGATTTCCTAAAAATTGAAAGAAATTTCCCAAAAATTAAAAAAAACTTACCAAAAATTGAATACAAATTAAAGACAAATTGTCCTAAAATTAAGGAAATGTTCAAAAATTTAATAACAATGCAAAATATTTTCCAAACATTGAAAGAAATTTACTAAAATTGAAGAAAATTGACCAAAATCGAGAAAAAAAATGGCCCCAAAATGAACGAAAGTTTCCGAAAATTGAAAAAGAAAAAATGCCCCAAAATAAAAGATGTCCCAAACATTGAAAGAAATATACTAAAATTTGAAGAAAATTGACCGAAAATTGAAGAAAAATGGCCCCCAAATGAAAGAAATTTTCCAAAAATCAAAGAAATTTGCACGAGATTTGAGAAAATTGTCTAAAATTGAAGAAATTTCCCAAACATTGAAGGAGATTAAAGCAAAAATTTGAGGAAAAAAATTCCTCCAAAATAAGAATTGTTTTTTGAAAATTGCACAAGAATAAGGAAAATTCCCAAAGATTGAAAGAGATTTCCCGAATATTGAATGAAATTGCCCGAAAATTCAAGAAACTTTACGTAAACCGATACTAAGAATCATCTCATGGTAAAAAAAAAAGAGTATCATTGGAAAAATCTGTTCACATCTGCATGGATGTGAACAGACATTATTGATTATACAAATACAGGTATTTTTCAACTTTTAAATTTTCAGGTTTTTAAATTAGAATTCCATAATGCATGTTTATAGATTTAATGATACACTGCAGTTTTCTTTGATATTTTATATAATATAGCGTTACTAAGTTGCAAAAGACCTGAAGCTGCTGTCAGGCTGAGATTAACCCAAGTATCAGCAGACAATGAAAAGTCAATCATTGCGGCAGGAAAATCAGCTTTATATGCGACAGTGAGAAAGGGAATTTTAAAGTGATATCATGGCGTAACCCAGGAACAACCAACTTCTATCTCAGGTGCACTGATATCATGTAACGCAGAAGGCTTTTTCCGTTCAAGCGTTTAATTTTACCCACATTACGGCGGTCAAATCTTGAGCTAGAACGGCCAATTCAGAAGTTTTCTAGCTGATTTTTAATTCTTTTAATTGCGGTGACCTTTGCGCGTGTTCTGAAAATTTACCTTGTACGTTTTGCAACCCTACTTGATATGATAACCATATAACCAACAACCAAAGAAAAGCTGTTCAATTCAAACAATAGAATAACAACCTTTTTTGTATCATTGGAATAATAAGATTACTTTCATTATTGATGATTGGAAATTGGAAACATTACCTATGGGTAAAAGTGTTCTACTTAAATTATATTTTACCATTCTTGTGAAAATTTGGCCGATTTTAACTTGTTACGACAGTAATAACCCTTTACCGGCAAATTATGCTTATAATCCTTTTCATGCTTCTCTAACATTTCCAATGCCTTTCTTGCGCAAATGCAATCATCGATTTTGTCCCCTGTCCTTATTTGAGATAGTGCTTATTTGAGATAGTGTTTATTTGAGATAGTGTTTATTTGAGATAGTGTTTATTTGAGATAGTGTTTATTTGAGAAAGTGTTTATTTGAGGTAGTGTTTATTTGAGATAATGCTTATTTGAGAAAGTGTTTATTTGAGATAGTGCTTATTTGAGATAATGCTTATTTGAGAAAGTGTTTATTTGAGATAGTGCTTATTTAAGATAGTGCTTATTTGAAAAATTGAAGGAAAAAGTGCGCATGATGTGACCAATAAAACGCTTTATGTTTTCTTCTCTCCAGACAGCTGTTTCCACGATGGTAACTCATATGCAGAGGGTGATACGGTGCAACAAAACTGTAATACATGGTAGGTCCTCGTTTTGGTATCGAAAGAGTGAATGCAATGCGGCTGTGTTTCATATCTTATGGGGATTATGATTCATCAATAAAAGCATTGTTTATCTAGATATGAAGATCGGAGGTGGAGGTGGGGGAAAGGGGCACTCCCATATGAGAGGGGCACTTCCATATGTGCCGCCCGAGTAGGTGCCTTTTTTGCACCATTTTCGTAGTGCAGGTGTCTTTTTTTAGTATTAAAAAAAAAAGAAAATGTACTAAAACGTTTTTTTATATTTTTCAGTAAAAAAGAATTGTCTTTTTTTTTTTATTTTAATTTTTCATTTTCGTAGTGCAGGTCCCAAAAATGAGGTTTGACTGTCTTCATTTTGTACTGGTGGTCCATTATTACAATATTTTCTTTAAATACTCATACTGCAGGTATCAAAATTGACTTCTTTTATACTGCGGGTATCAAAATTGTATAATGTCATATGCATTTGCCAACAAATCTGTCATACTGCGGGTATGTTTTTCGATTGGTGGGCTGCAAACCCCTCCGGATGAAGATATTAAACGTAGTTCATTTTAGATGAATAATCACATAATGTATCTTCCTGTCGCCCTGTGTTTAGCCAGTATCATGTTAAAAAAAAAAGCGAGAAGTTTCTTTACGGAAATCCAGGAATCTGAACCTCAGATGTACACCAACAAATTGGCAATCTAGTTCCTCCATATCGCATGAATAAATAAAAAATGATTAGTCATATCTCAAAAGTTAAAGTGTTGTTTTCAAAATTCATAAACTGCATGATCTGCTCAGACTTGAATACTCTTTTAACCAATATAGACATTGAAACATTGATAGACATTGATACACCTTTAAGAATGCTTTCGTAAGATGTTATACATTTAGAAATATGAACTCGCAACTGTTGGTTAAAATTACTTTGTGAGTAAACAGGTAAATGTTGATGTATCCTTAAGCTTAGTCTGAACAAAGAGCTTCCGTCTGAATGACGACAAAAGAACATTTGACTGCAAGATACCACTATGTGGTCGGTGACCTTAACAAAAAGAAATATACAAGGTATTCGGATATGTGTTAAGTTTGCCCACCAGGGAATATTAACTTAATGCAACCAGAAATGTTTGACATTAGCTAGGCATTTAAGGTATCTGTAACTTCCTTCAGCAGTTCAGTCTTTTATCAGCCACAAGATAATATGTCAACAGCCACAATCATATACATCATAAATCCATGTCAAGTGAACGTGCCTTCGTCTGTTCGTGTAACGACCAGTCGTCAAGCATGTTGATCTCTGATAAATGAGAAGTGATAAACAGATAAAGGAAACAAAATGGTAAAAAAGTGTTCAAAGCCCTGATTCCAGTTAAAAAATATTCCAGTTGAAAGTACTAGCTTGATGTAGAAGGTACAAATATGATAACTGACTTAAGCCTGTTATTTCCTATGTTCTCCGGAAGACTCTTTTTTGGAATAATTTTGGGGGATTTTGTGGCTTACAAACGTTGGAAAAAAGCTATGAGTAAGATACGGTGATAACTGTAATAGATATTTAAAAGAAAATCTGAAGAACGCTAAATGAGAATATTGAATTATAACTTTCATTAAAATATAAGACAGTGGCGTATATGCTGGTGGGTTTCTTCTGAACCACAATTATAACACTTGGCGGACATTCGAGACTTGATGATTAATTCTTCGATGATTTATTATCTGATCATTTTTTTAAACATAAATGCAATACACGTCCTTCCCATCAATTCGTTTACATTAGTCGTCCCGAATTCAACCCGAGTCACACCGTAATGGTATGCTCGTCCAACCCCATTGCAAATTGCAGATTATACCCAACGACCCAAACGTCAGTCATTACTCACTCTTGAATATTTGTAATAGGCCCGTAACCAGGAATTTTAAAGGAGAGGGAAGGGGGGGGTCGTTTTCGTATAAAAATGCAACAAATTAAATTCCATGTGCTTATTATTTTGTTATATTTCAAAAGAGCACTTTTTTTTTATGAAAATGGACGAACGGGCCTGTTTGAAATGAAATGTTGAAAAATTAACACATATAATAACAAATTCCAACAGAAAGTGTTCGAACTTTTGTAGCTTATTTTGAAAACAGCATTTGCTTAAAACCCTACACCTTTGGACAATGTGTCCTAAATCGCCACTAAGTGACTGCTAACGCTTGTATTTTCTCTGTTTTCCCTTGAAGCTCTTGCCAATTAAATTCTTTATTAGGCGGTTTGGAGTGGAACTGTGAAAACAACCTATGTGCTGTGGACGAAGATCTGATGGATGGAGTGAATGTAAAAGACTTTGGGTAAGTAACCAATTACAGCAGGGCCTTTTTAACACACTAACCCCCCAGTTTGGTCCCCCTTGGTCCTGATTTGGTACCTAATATATTTAACCAAACAAATTAAACTGCACATTTTTTTTTTAAAGGAATTTTTTTCTTCCTAAGATAGAAGATAACGTTCCTATATACGAAGAACATTGTCCAGAAATGAAAGAAATTACCCAATAATGGGCCAAACCAATTTCCGAAAAGGAAGCAAAATTTCCCGGGGGGGATAACGAGTCAAAAATTTACCAAAAAGGTCCCTTTTGTGTATTCCCCCTTCTCCCCTCCTTTCCTCCTCTAAGAATTTATTCAAAAAGGCCCTGAATTACATTCTTACTTTTGTATCCACTATATTGATTGGCCTACCCCGGGCGTGGATCCAGTGAGTCCACTGGGTGCAATGACAACCATCTAAAATCGTTAAGATGAGCAATCCTCGGGCACACACATCTTTTCCTTCCTGAATCCGCCCAGAACCCTTAACATTTCTATTTGATAATATTTGTATTGGCCTATATGTATATAGTTTTAGGGCCCATGGGGAAACCAAATAATGATATTTGATGCAAGCCTGAGGCCGGCGGACCTACTACGACTTAGATATGACCAAGTAAAACTGATTTCCACAAGTTTCTTCTCAATAAGGAATGAGCGAACAACAACGTTAACGCACAACGTTTATGGTTGGTCATGCGGGTCATAACGTCTGCTAATGTTACGCCAAAGAAAAAACAATTCTTACGTCGTAACAATAATTTCTTACGTCGTAACAATTCCATCCATTTCATACGTCTAAAAGGGGTCGCTGATTGGCTGTTTCCTTTAGACGTGAGATTAGAAAATTAGTTTTCACGCGTAAAATTATATCTATTCGTACACTTAAAGAAACAGCCAATTAGTGACCCGTTTTAGACGTATAAAATGGAATTGTTACGACGTAAGAATTAATTTTTTTAGGCGTAATATTAGGAGACGTTATGACCCGCATGACCAACCATAAACGTTGTCTCAATCTGCAACTAATGTGTAACCAATTAAATGTAACAATCTGACAAAGCTGTATAAGTAAACAAAGACGTCTAACGTAACCGTTTTTTGTCACTTTGAAAAATATATTTAGAATGGATGGATAAATCTTCTGCGCACGTCTGGGCCGCCATGACACGACCACATCCTCTTCCGCTCTCACAGGATCTTTTAACATATTTAGTATATTAGAATGATGTAGAAAGCAAACCTGGCTTATGTTGACCCCGCCCCTTGCGGTTACGCTATAATTAAGATTGAGGAGCACAATTTAATACAGAGCTCCTAAGTCATGGATATTTGCTTTTTAAAAGGAAACAATATTTTCAGACACAGTAGAATGCGTGACGGATTGTGGTATAGACTGATAGATCTATATTTAGAATAAGGCACAAGGTCGGTTTCAGCATAAATCATATGTCACAGTGACTATAAAATACAGTCTTTGCAGTTTCTTTCTCTGGGTCTTCGGTTTTCAAACTCAGGGTCGGTAAGTTTGATACCTGAAAGGGCCCTTTTTGTGGTAAGGTGAGTACACGGATAACAAAGTCAAACATGCAAGGCCAAAATAAAGAACGAAGCATACAGCAAAAAATCGAGCTAATCAAGCTCCTCCACTTGTAAGTTATCATGTGTCACTATACCAGTATACGCTAGACTGTCACCAACTGACCAACTGCTCCATACGTTGTTCCCTCGTCTTGTATGTTTACAGATGGAGGGCTAGCAACTATTCATTCTTGTGGGGCAAGACATACGAGGAAGGGTTGAAGTACCGCACAGGAACCCTGCCACCGACACTTACCGTAATACAGCAAAGTGAGGTGGATGTCGATCTTTCTTCGAGGCTCCCCAAATATTTTGATGTGCGTGACAAATGGTCGTCGTTCATTGGTGGTATCGAAGACCAAGGAAATTGCGGCAGTTCCTGGGCTGTTTCGACGATAGGTAAATTAAATATACCTAATAGTCTAAATTGAAGTGGCTCTTTGTATATTTCTTCTCACAAATTAAGTCACGAAAACATCATAGAAGTTCCGTTACCAGCTTACAATCGAATAAAACTCAGCGGCCACTTAACAGCTTAAAGAAATATGACAAAAAATTGCTTTCTTATTTTGGTTAGGCTAATTTCTTCTGTAAAAAAAATCCCTGGTCACATGTTATAGTAGCGTTGTGCACTGAAATCTTGGTTTTAGTAAAATTCTGAATCTACGAAGTTTATCAATTAATCTAATTTTTAACTTATTTTATTTCATAAAGAATACACGGTGCAGTCAATGATCTTTAAATTGTTAAAACAACATATTCATTTTTCGGGCTACACTTATCAAAGCTTGAGCGTTTTCCAAAGGCATAATTATTTCAAATTTGATATTTTAATTTGGAATGAAAGCCTAAAATCTGTATATAGAATAAGATAAAATAAGATAAGATATTTATTTCGTTCACAACAAAATATGCAAATTTGTCGCCCTGTAGCAAAACGTACAAAGATATTCAAAAAAAAATTAGATATAAAAGTTATAGATATAAAAGCTACATAAAAGTTATATCAAAAATAGTAAATTAGGAAAAATAAAAATTTCGGTAAATATTAGAAAATGGTAAAAAAACAATAACGTCCAAGAGATGTAAAAATATATATATAGGCTTATATATATATATATAGGCTTATATATATATATATATATATATTATATATATAAATATATATATATATATATATATATATATATATATATATATATATATATATATATATATATATATATATATATATATATATATATATATATATATATATATATATATATATATATATATATATATATATATATATATATATATATATATATATATATATATATATATAGAGAGAGAGAGAGAGAGAGAGATATATATATAGAGAGATATATATATATATTTATACATAAATATATATATATATATATATATATATATATATATATATATATATATATATATATATATATATATATATATATATATATATATATAATATATATATATATATATATATATATATATATATATATATATATATATATATATATTTACTTCAAGTTATACCTTACCTTCCATGCTATTAATATATGCAATCTGGTCACATGACCTGATTCTAACGCACTTCTAACCGACCCTAAAACGTAGTAACCAGCCAAGCCCTGACCTTCATAATACCTCTCTACCACCCCTCAATCCCTCACTCTTTTCAGCGCGTTGTTTGCACAACATCGCTGAGACTGGTCATTTTTATTTTATTATAATTTAACCTTTTTCTTTTCGATTCTTCTTTGCAGCTTCTACCTGGTGGGTTTTTACGCTGCCTTTTCTCATCCGGCTTGTCTGTTCAAGTCTTTCGAGGTAAGACGAGGTCGTCATGGGTCCGAGTTTTCTTCGGTCCGAACCTACACGATTTCCCGTGGAGCCTACACTTAGGATAGCGGGTTTTTGTCTCCATTCGTACAAAGCGAGGGGCTAGTTCGAGAGCGTCCTACTCTCGTGGCGGGTGTTTCAGGTCCTAGAGCACCAGGTGTGCTTGTCTAGGGGACCTCTTGCCCCGGGGTTTAAGTGTTTTTTACCCTTCGGCCCCGCCCTTCCATGAGGTTAGCCTAGCGTTATACTTTGCATCGTATTAGGACGTTAGGATATGCATCAGTACAGGTTCGTATGCCAATTCCTTTTTTCGATTTTGGCGCATGCGCATCGGGTCGACGTCACCGTCGGGTGTTCGGGGAGTCGGCTCCTAACAACTCCAAGGAGCTACAGTTGTTACAAGAGAGCTTATTTTTGTATTAACGTTACCAGCGTATATATATTTTCGTTTTTCTTACATAAATTAAAGACAAAGTTTTTAATTTTCAAGCTTAATTTTTGGGGCTTGGGAGAGACCGCAGGGGGGTCTCTCCGACGTACTGTTTAAAGGGAAACTAATCTCTTCTTTTTATCTTTACAGACTTCGAGTACTCAGTGGTTTGTGTTTTCCACGCTACCCCGACGCTTGTAAAGTTTTTACGTTGGATGCGTTTTCTCGGGTTTCTACAATTTTTCAGATAGAAATTTTGTCCTCTTAAAAAGTTGTTGATGTACTTATTTGCTATGCCTCGTCTCTTTTAACGTGATCGTAGGACCATAGATGCTTCCCAGTAGGGGCGCTATTGCTGTATCTGTTTATGTACGCATGGGTATATGTTCTTCTCTTTTCAGAAATCATCTTGCGAATGATTAACTCAGTGGCGTTGCGCCTTAGGTGACGTTCCAAGTGAACGCCACCTAGAGTTAAAAAAGTTCAGGGAGAGAGAGAAGATAAAGATCTTAGTCCTCTTCGAGGCGTTGCGCCACCTAGAGTTGAAGAGCTAAGAGAGATAAGATAACCTCTTAGTGGCGTTGCGCCGCCTAAAGTTGAAAGGATATTAGAGAGAGATATATGACATCCTCTTCGTGGCGTTGCGCCACCTAGAGTTGAAAAAGGAAGAGAGATAAGATAACCTTTGATTATCAATGGCGTTGCGCCTTAGGTTGGGTTCCAAGTGAACGCCACCTAGGGTTAAGAAAGTTCAGAGAGAGAAGATAACCTCTTAGGGGCGTTGCGCCCCTAAGTTGTAAAGAGATGGATAAGATCCATACGATTCCGCGAACCGTTGTCACGGGGCGGACGATTCCATTGGACGGTTCCGCGGCTTGTTGTTGCGGGGCGGACGGTTCCGCGGCCCGTTGTTACGGGGCGGACGGCTCCGCGGCCCGTTGTTACGGGGCGGACGGTTCCGCGGCCCGTTGTTACGGGGCGGACGGTTCCATTGGAACGGCCTGCCTTTTATTTTGCTAGCCATTGATTGTTGGTCAATAAGTTTCAACAACCTTTGCTCAGGGTCAGCAGTTTTTTCTGGACTGCAGATGGTGTCGTTCAGTACCTCCGCTTTACACGTTTTGGTGGTGGTGCGGGTGCTCCCATCTGGAGTGAGGAACGAAGTTTTCACCCGTCAGATTTCACCGTCAGTACCGACGGATGCGTCTTGATCGAGGTAGGGGCACTTTTCTTGTGACCCCTTATGACGGAAACTTAGACGGGTACTTGACCTTTTTCAACAGGCAGGATGCCGGGGTTTTTTGTTCACCTTTTTCCCGCTAGTGCTGAGCGAGGCTTTTCAGTTTCCCGCCGTTTTTGCACCACTGTTGTGGTCTCCTTTTCAGACAGATCGGAACGGACTCCAAGAGTTTCTGGAATCGTTCCTTCCGTCTCGGCGCAG
>JAIGNY010001709.1:0-105000 GCA_020152595.1 Chiridota heheva | reverse complement strand
GGCATTGATATTGCACCTATCCCTTCTACCCGTATTGGCACGTCAGAGTTCGCCTATACTCGATAATGAAGTCTAAATGTAAAGCATTACTTTGATCTGTTTTCCATTATACAGCATTGACTTCTGATCGCTTGGCCATTCAGTCAGAAGGGGAACTGATTGATCGACTCTCAGCTCAACATGTACTCTCTTGCAACACCAGGGGGCAGCGTGGTTGTGACGGTGGCTATACCGATCGGGCATACTGGTTTTTGCGTAAGGAAGGGTAGGTTTCACCATTTGTGTTGGTTCGTAAAAAATGGAAATAATAAAGGAACATTTTTCACTTTTATATGAGTTTTCGCATTTTAAGTTCGTATATGATCATTTTGTACAGTATTTAATTTGTTAACTGTTTACGATTTTTTTAAAGTGATTGGTATCAACAGTTTACCCATTATCGGGTTACAATCTACACGTCGCAAATAGTGTCTTAACAGTGGCATAGCTAGATGAAGCGATGCTGATGCGGGGACTATTACTCTGACAGAATCGCTGGAACATTTGGAAACAGTAGAAAACGATCTCACAAAACGACCCTTTCATTTCAGAGCTTATTTATCTATTTATGATAGCATGACCGTGATGCTCCTTTAAAAAGTGGAGGAGAGGGCATGGGCTACAATTTTCCTCCACAAACTGAGAGAGCACAATGTTTTTTTAAACTTATGTATCGTTATTTATTCGGCCTGAAAGTGTGAGAGGAGGGTTGGGACAATCCCCTTGTCTTCCTTTGAATTATGGCCCTGATAGATAGAACAACGAATAGCTACATACCCAATATAAACAGCTGTAAATTCATGTCTTCGTTTTATTTAATTAAAACACTTTGAACCCTTACAGCGCTGTCGCTGAGGATTGCTATCCATATGTGAGTGGGATGTCAGATGACTCTTCCATGGACAAATTAAAATGTGAAATCAAACGGAGAGAATCAGGGCCATGTCCCAGCAGAGGGGTGACGTCAGAACGTCAACAGGCAACACCACCTTATCGAATTGGCATGAACGTAAGGCTACGCTCAATCTGTTCTTTGAAGGCTCTAACTACCGTAGTATAAGAAAAGCAGTAAAATAACTTATCCTTTCAATAAATCTCTATATGTGTAACAAACGGAATGGATCCATTATCATGAATCCCTGCCACATGGAAAAAGAAGATGGTGGGTCCGTGGTCATGGCTTTTCGGTCGGTAACGAGGAGACGGTTAGCCGGTTGTTGATGACGAATTAGCTAGTTACGATTAATTAGTCTGCCAGTGCTGACGATGAGTTGGTTGATCGCGAACTGTCGGTCAGTGACTAGTTGGACGGTCACGACTAAGTGGTTGGCTCATACAAATATAAAGATTTATAGATTTCACTGTTCTCAAACATGTTAAATGGCTGATCATCAAAAATAAGATGTTTTTTTTTTCACCTTCAAAAATAAGTTCCACAATTTCTTAATAAATTTGTTTTCTATACATTCGGTGTTTTCTTGTTTGGCTGACGATGGGTCAAACACATATTTTTTCTATCTCTTTTCTCTTTCCTCACAATTTTCATTTGTTTTTGATGCTCTACAATGCCAACAATATATTCATTGATTTCTGAAAAGGGCATGTCAACGTATATTATGTTCAATACGAGCATGCCATAATCTTTGTGGCAATCGTCTAATTTCATGATTGATCACGGATTATAACACCCAACCTGTTGTGTTAAGTGTGATTTATTGGTAGATTACAGGGAAAGGGTAAAAGCTTTAGTAAAAACTATCCAAAACATTATTACTATGACTATGAATGGCTTTGGATTACAAGTAGCTATAAATGCAATTCGACGTTTAATTAACGTTAAAACTAAATAAGTGACAATGCTAATTTTGCATTTCACTTATACGTTTTAGTTTTGTTTTACTTGTTTCATTGCAGCAAGATGAGATCAAGTACGAAATTCTGAACAACGGGCCAGTGCAAGGTGAAGATACATTTTACATGTTTTAGGATTACCATTTATTGTTCGTCACATAGGTGTATGAACCGGGGGACCTGGAATGTACGTTCTCCCCACTCCCACATTCTGAAAAATGACAAAAGTGCCCCTTTTAAAAATGCAAAGTTCTCCTAAATTACTGTCAAAGGTGCAAGAAGTGGTAGAATGTACGCAATGTGTTTTTAAACAAATATTACAAACGTGCCCCTTTCAAAATAAAATTTCCCTTAATTTACTGACCCATTAGTAGTGAACTGGCAAATTTTGTCAGTCCCATGTCCCTAAAAATGAATTTCCCCATTTACTTTATTATCCACAGACATGGGGCGGATATATGCATATGACTTGGGAAGTGCCCTTAAGAGGTCGTGATCCCCAACATTTTTCGAAAGCTTCCTACACCCTGGTGCGTCATAAACATAGGTTCATGGATTTAACTAAACAGAATAAACTTGCTTGCTGTATACACCCACTAATACTCATATGAGTCGTGTAATTGATAATGAGTAACTACTTTTCAACGTGAGTACGCTTCCATATCTATGCCACATGTGCGACAACCATTGGCGACATGATGAGCAAAGAGCTGGATGTAGTATTTGTTCCTTTTCAAGGCAAAAAGTAATTTTACTTAATAATATAAGTTTCTGATGACGAGTGATTTAGCCACGACTTTTCGGTCGGTGGTGACGAGTATCGTGAGCACGGCTTTTCGATCGGTAACGACAAGACGGTTAGCCGATCGGTAATTACGAGACAGTTAGCTGGTAGGTGACAACGAATCGGCTAGTTACTGCTAAACGGTGCGTGACGACGCACTGGTTGATCACGAACTGTCCGTCAGTGCAAGTTACGATCCGTCAATTGATCACGACTAACTTGTTGGTTACCACGAAGCGGTTAGTGACGATGAATCAGCTGGTAATGACGAGTGGGTTCGTTATGATTTGTTAGTCGGTGACGACAAGTCGATTGGTCACGAACGATCGTCGTGTTTGTCGCTCACTTGAAGTGAAAGGTGTTTACTTTCGAATAATGCAAACAACAATTGCAATTGAATATACTGGTATGGGCCTATGGGTATGGGCCTATGGGTATAGGCGGGTTTTATTAAAATGGAAATGGAATTGAAAATGAGACTGATAATAAGCTCAATACAATTGTTTTTGAAGTTTGCATGAATGGTGTTTAAAACTGCACGAATAACCAGAAAAATTGAGGGCAAGGACAACGGGCTACTTAAAAGTGCTAATTAATCAATTAAGAATGATTAGTCGTTTTGTGACAAGTTGTTTGACGGTGACGACGAATAGATTGGTGTCGACTAGCTATCGATGACGACGAGACGAGTCAGCATCTCACAGTTGCAAATCATTTTATCATTTATTACTAATGCATGTCTATGGGCAAGCGGATTTTACCCCACTAAGTTTTGCCAAAACAGAAATGGGGAAAAAGAAAATCGAGAAAGACAATACAGTACGCTAGGGCAATGTTTGCTTTTGAAATTGCATCAATGATCTTTAAAACTTCACACATGATCGAAAAACATTGAGAACAAGACCACTTTAAAGTCTGATTAATCGATTGATAATCGTGAGTCATTTTATGACGACAAGTCGGTAGTCTCGATTAACCGGTCGACTTGCTCGGTTGGTCTCGACTAGCCGGTCGGTGACAACGAATGGGTTGGTCACCATTAGCCAGACATCTTGCTCGGTCGGTCTTGACTAGCCGGTCGGTAATGATGAGAAAAGTCGATTGCTAATGATTTGTCAGTTGGTAAGGACGAGTCGATGGATAACGAGCAGCCGGTCGGTGACGACGAGCCAGTTTGTCGATATTTGTCGGTCACAGCCGACGAGTCGGTTATTTATGACTTGGTGGTCATTGACGACAAATCGGTTGGTCACGACTAACCGGTCGATTACATTTGATGGTTATACAAGCTGATGATAATGATTTTAATGGACACACTTAATTGGTCGGTGACCATAAATCGATTAATCGCGACTTGCCTGTTACTTGATTACACTTACTTAGGCGCCACGATTTTACCACAATTTTACCAGACTCGACATTGTAGAGAATTAAGAACGTAAACTGCTTGTCTTTGGGTAGACATCTCAGAAAATATTTCCCAATTTGTACTTAAAAGTCCTTGCCAAATGAAATCACAGTAGAAGATGAGAGTCCATGTTAATTCAGATAAGATTTCCTAAAACTTAAAAAACAATCAGGAAAAAAAAATAAAAGCATTCTAAATATTATATATCTCTTACTCTTGTTTCATAAAATCATAGCAGTTTATCAAAGCTCTAGTCGATTTTCATAGGGACACTTTTCATTTTGTTTTACTTAATACACGATACTGCAAACATAGGCGGCGGAACCGCTGGCACAGGGGACACGTGCCCCCACTTTTCTCAAACGTTTAGAAGTGTTATTTCAAAGAGGACAAGTGTCCCTTTTAAAGAAGGAGCATGCCCTTTCAAACATTGAAAACCTTTTTCTTCAAAAACTTTCTATCTGATCTTTTCATTACAGAAAGTAACACAAATATCGCCCTAAAAGACTAAAAATGTTACATCTCACGCACTTTGCGCGCGTACATTATTCTTCATTATCACTAAAAACTTAGTTGGGGGCCCAATAACCCTTCATATTGAACTTTTTCGTACTTAAAAAACTTTCGCCTCTGCTTTCTCCTGTTTTTCCAGCTTATAATTTGTAAAACCTTTTCCAAATCAGGGCCTTTCTATAGAGTGTTCAGCCACCCCAAATTTAATTAGAGGGGCATCTTTCAAATAAACCATACAGGGCAAAACTTACTTGGACCCGGGCCATTCTCATGACATAATCTGCCGTGTCCTTCCCAATCTTCTTTATAAAGTTTAGAAGGTGCCCCTTTACCTATACACAGAGATACAAAAGTGTTATTAACAATATCTAAATATATAAGTCCCCTTATCATAATTGATCAATGAGTGTTGACCCTATAAACTTATATATTCTGCTGTGCTACATGCTTTGAAAATACGACAGTTGGAAAGTGCCCCTCAGATACTGTGCCCCCCTTTCCCCCTTTTTCCTCTCCGCATAGATTCAAACATTTTCAGTCGCCTCTGACTGCCATAGATCCTAAAATATTTGAAACATTTGTTTTTTGCAGCAACTTTTCTCGTAAAAGAAGATTTCTTCGTATACCGTTCGGGAGTATACCGACACACAAATGTTGCAATTGCCAGTGGGAAGTCGTTTGGGGATGCCGGATACCATTCAGTGAGAATAATGGGATGGGGCGAAGATACCACGGATCCTAACAACCCGATTCCATATTGGGTGAGTCTTTATTTCATTACTTTTCATACATATATATATATATATATATATATATATATATATATATATATATATATATATATATATATATATATATATATATATATATATATATATATATATATATATATATATATATATATATATATATATATATATATATATATATATATATATATATATATATATATATATATATATATATATATATATATATATATATATATATATATATACATATATATATAAATATATATATATATATATATATATATATATATATATATATATATATATATATATATATATATATATATATATATATATATATATATATATATATATATATATATATATATTTGGTAGAAAATTGTCACCCTTTTTCTTATTTCATACTGTCATATGTTTGTTTTTCTACAACCGACAATATATATGCAATGCCATAACACAAAATTAGTAATATATGTTGGAAACACAAGTGCTCTAAAATCTTCATGGGCTTATAAAGTAGGAGCACTTCCTGCTCATATTGAGATACTTATAAAGTTGATTCCTAAATAATTCCTAATAAGAATATATCAAAAACAAAACACAACTCCAAAACTTGATGCAAAATGATGTGAATAGTACTGTAGACAAGTATATTATTCATGATTGTAAGCGTATAACATTGATTAGATGAGACAAATTATTGGCACCATTTTTCTTTTACATATACCAGTTAACGAAATTTAATTTTGTACATGATATACCAAAATTCAACTTATTTAGGCAGAGGTATGGACTCATTTTTATACGGCCATACTTTTCATACTTGATACTTGATGAAGTAATCCTAATGAGCTCCACTTGAGCTAAACTAGGATGAAACGTGCAGGTGTGACGTCACAACTATAAAGGTGCAAGGTGAAGGAAATAGGCGTGGAACTGGGTTACAATTAAGAAACACTGACGACGTCAACGACGACCAACATCAAGAACCGAGGGTGCACTATATACATGGAACTGTAGCTGAATTAGTCTAAAGCTATATACGTATGACTACGTTTATTCACCACTTTGCAAATCATTTGAGGGGCCACGGATCGGCCTCGCTTCTCATGTCCTTTTTGTGATAAGATTTGCAGATTTGCAAATTATTGCCCTGCCTTAGAATCATATGATATTGTTATCATATACCTATGAACCATTATGACAATTATTGGAAGGCCAGAAGCAGTGGCTTAGCCATTTGGTGATGATGAACCGACCTCTTACTTTTCCTCACAAATGATATAATCAAGGTCTCTCGGACACCCGCCTTTTGGACCCTGACATTAACAGTCACGTTTGGACTCCTCAAATATTGGTTGGCTGGCTATTCCAATTGCCAAAGCTTCTTTTCGTCCATGGCTCCTATGGTCTTGGTATACCCAATGAATTGTTTTCTCTATCTTAACTAATGTATTCTTTGTATGATGTATGGATATTTCTATTTCTTTTTGCCTTTTTGTTTTGAATAAGAACGTCTTGGAAATAAGCTATACGCACTTTCAGAAGAAGATTAATCGTAGAATAATCGGCCCCCTTAGGTTGTGTCGCTTTATGCTCAGATGATTGCAATCCCAGCTCATCACAATGATCGCAACCCTAGCATCATCGCGTCCCCATTTTGTTTTGATTGAAGTGTAATGCATCAGGGTTAACCTATATTTCTTTGACAGCTTGCTGCAAATTCATGGGGTGCGCGATGGGGTGAAGATGGTTTCTTTCGTATACTGCGAGGATCGAACGAATGTGAGATTGAATCGTTTGTGGTTGGCGTCTGGGGTCAAGTAAACGCGGAAACGATGACGGGGTAATTGACCAGAGAGGAAATGGGCATTGGAAAACGAAATGGTAACGACTGGAGTGGTCGATTACACGAAATATCTAGGAGGTTATCATTTTTGAATAGGATTGCATTTTCAAGATGAAGTGTGATTATTGTATTAAGGATTAGCATTGGTCAGTTATTGACTTATAGGGCCACATCAAATACCTATTAAAGGCTTTATTTTTAGCACGGGGGATTCTTCAAAATAGTACGAAAATTTGGAATTGCAGTCAGCAGGATAACCTAAACCTAACGATGGATTATACTAAAATGATTATAAGTGGCCATGAATGTATGTTGCTAGTTATTCTATGTAATAGTCTACAACAAGTTTTCTACCTCCTTAAATAACAAGCAATTTATAGCATGCAACTTAAGTGAAAGAATCTTGAGATTGTTTTTAGAGAGCGAATGCGATTAAAGAGGAGTTGAAGTTTGGAATTTCAAGTTTAAATTATTTCTTTAGATGTCATTTCACCAACAAACCAATATGGTTATCATATTCACATATATGTTTTATATATTTTTCATTTTAAACTTACTACAAATATTTGGTCAATAAATAGCAGTTTACAGGTAATAATTTTTCAACAAGCACTACAACATTTTGAGAAGAATGACCGTGTAACATTTTTATGCAATTTCGTTCACTATTTATACTGTATTGATTGGAATGTGAAATTTCTGACAATTTGAACAATTCTGCTTTTATCTTAGGTAATACTCTCCCATGCATGTACGATTGTACAGATATTCATCAAGAAGTAATGTAAAGTAGCTACAATTTATACCCTACTTTGGACAAAACCCGATGGGACACAACATCCCTTTAAACTTTTTTTAAAAATTTGACATTTTGACCTGAAACTAACGACAATGGGCTGACCCGTCTCGTCGTCACCGAACGGCTAGTCAAGGCCAACATCTTCGCCAAGGAAAGGTGTAGTGAGATACGAGTCATATTCTATACCATAATTTTGGACAAAACTTAACGGGACACAAGTTCACACAACACCTTTCAGCGGTTTGACATATATAGCATATTTAAAGTTACTTGAAATTTCAGACAATGGGCTGATCCTTGTTGCCATCGAACGGCTAGTCATGACCAACATCCTTACCAAATAAAGGTGCCTAGAATGTGATATTGATTAAAATCTTCAAAACACAGACAATTTTCAACTGTTGAAAGTGCATAGTCATCTAGAGAGGATGTCCATACAGACTGAATGTTAATGCATAGTCAGAATGTGTGCATATATGTAAGGAATTATTTCTTCAGTTCTTGCATTCAATGAAAAAGTCCTAAGGACTAAAGGATGACCATACACCCAGAATGAATTTCTATACAGGGTAAATTTCCACCCAGCGTGTATTTTCATCCAGGGTGAATATTCATCCAGAGTTTATATATGTTCATCTAGCGTGAGCTTCCACACATGGAGGATCAGCTGCATCAGTGGCGTAGCTGGAGGAGAATCAGGTGACAATATCTCCCAAGCAATGAGTTCGCCCTTCGCCCATTCCATTTTGCATAGGATGTACACTGGCTTTGTTTCTAGGCTAGATTGTGATCTCTATAATTGTGATACTGGCTACGTCAGTCCAGAATAAAATTCTATTCAGAGTGGATTTCCATTAAGAACATAATTTCATCCATAGTGGATTGTTGCTTAGAAATATCTTTAGATTTCTATGAGTATATTAACTTAAAAGCTTGAATATACAAGATATATGTATCTTTGGCACAAGAGTAATACAAGATTTGTCTAATGGAGAAAAATATTATCGCCAATTAATTATCATGTTATGTTGATATAAATGTATAATTAAACTGTAAATTTTAATATTACTTATACTTAAAAGTGTTATAAGCTTTTCTAGAATTGATTCACCAATATCCTTCTTGTGTACATTTGATAAAATGTCATTTTTAGCAAAGCATTTGTTGGACCCACCAATTGCATTCCTATTTGCTACAAAATTCATTACATTTTCACTAAATGTCATTTCAATCTTAAATGAAGAAGTGAAAGCTTTAAGCTTGTGAATTACTGAAGTTTCGGCTGTCAGGGCATGAGAGTGGAATATTCTGCATATTTACGAAAAAATGTAAATTACAAATAAATTCAATCAATAAATGAACTAGACAATGAACCTAGAACACAATAGGAGTAGACTTATGGATAGACAAGAGAGCACAAATTGACCTCAAAATATCTTAATTTTGGGCAATTGCAGGCACAGTATTGCTGACAATTTTCTTTTCGGAGGGTTTGGCATGTGACGTCTTGATGCGGATATCTGTTTGCTGAAGGGGCGACGACGACGACGAGTGAACACACAATTACAATGACGGGTTGTCACCTGCGTATTCGGTTATGCTATCACGAAACGCTTAATACGACCCGGAAGAGAACACAGGTACGACGTACGGACAGACATAACATCGACAACCAAGTCAATGTCCACGGTCTTTGATAACCAGTTGTGGTACACTGGCGTGTCTACCCAACCCAGGCTTGAGCCCATGGCCTCGTGGTCTGTAGACATGTATGATAACCGCTACACCACAGTAAGTAGATGCTGAAGGGGGTCATTGGATCACATTTTAAGTAAAGATGGATCCAAGATGGATCCAAGATGGATCTAAGATAGGATCAAGATGGATTCAAGCGGTCTGTCTTTTAAGGTTTTAGCAGCTTTACCAGGATAAGTTGTGTCTACCATATCCCCGTCACAGTAAAAGAATTTTAATATTATTTTATGCTAGGAGATTTCTAAATTCGATGCATGCAGGTATCCTAACATTGTTTTTATACTTTTGTAGGAAAAGTTATTCTTCTTGTATTATTTGTTTTTGATAAATTTTTACCTATATATTGTAATCTTCATTTTACTAGATTTGCACAAAATATTCAACTCAACATGTTTATTGGGCATTTTTATATTGTACTATTTCAAAGCAATAACTTAAAAACTAACAAAAAACTTGGGTGATATTCAAATTGAATTGCTTCAAGTTTAAATTTATGCAAACGAAAACATCCCAACTTACGTTTTGACACGAAGAAATGAATGACTAATTATTTTTAATTCTCATTATTTGTTAACATTTTGTGAGGCTATATGTAAATAAAGGTTTGAAATCATGTGAAAAGGGCTATCATAAGCAAGTGAACAGGTGTAAAACCCGAGGTGAATGTAACGTTTAGGATGGGACCCTAACATTTGATCATCAAATAATCAGATGATTGTTGTACTGTCTGAAAATGCCAACTGTTTTTTATCCGGCTATGCAAGAAATGTTCAGTAAACATTTTGCTTGAAGGTAAATTGTTAGAACGGTGCATATGGTTGAAAAGACTTACGTTTGCTTTCTTCTTTAAGAGAAACGACAAATTATGTGAATTATACATAAATGAGAGCTAACGTTTCTATCATGTGTGTATGTATATAAACTATTTCTTTATTTTCTTGAAGTGTATCTCTATGCAATATAATTCTTTACCACAATGACTCTTTCATGTTTCTTATCTTCTCGTTCTACAAAACATTCATGTAACATAAACATGAGTGAAGGGCTTATCTGAACCCAGGATCTCCACACCTCACAGGAGACGAATGTCTTGGTTTTGGGATATATAAGTTACACATGAAAATTGTCAGAGAGATCTCAGCTGCTCATCGTAAAGAGATAAGGTCATGAATTATAGACTCAGATCGATTGTGAAGGCTCAGCCATCCGCGTTAGTAGATCATTTTGACTTGTAGTTGTAAAATATATGATTTACCGACGGCCCTAAATTAGCATCCCATTAAAAAAAAAAAATACCTTCTGGTAAAAAAGTTAATAAAAACGGTATTTTTACCGGCCTGATACAGGATTTACGACTAATCTCAAAATTTACCCGACGAGTCTTCAATTTTTGGGGTGTGACACTTCACATCCTCCGGCATTTACGCCCCCGGTTCTCACTCATGTTACAGTGTTCACATTTTAAGTGCAATAAAAAGCTAATACTCAAAATGCCCAGCAAAATCTTTGGAGAACTGACTCCTGACTACAAGTACATAGAAGCAGCACAACACACTTCTCATCATGGAGAAAGAGAGGGGGAGGGAGAGGGGAGGGAGAGGGGGAGGGGGTGGCGCACCCCAAAATCCTTATAAGAGTATACAACGTTGGCACATAGAAGTGAATTGGCATGTACCGTTTATAGATGGCACTGTCTTCAGATGACACCGTCTTCAGATGGCACCGTTTATAGATGGCACCGTTCATAGATGGCGCCGTTTATAAATGGCACCGTTTATAGATGGCGCCGTTTTCAGATGGCACAGTTTACAAATGGTACCGTTTACAGATGGCACCGTTCACAGATAGCGCTGTTTTCAGATGGCACAGTTTACAAATGGTACCGTTTACAGATAGCACCGCTTACAGATGGCACCCTTTACAGATGGTACCGATAACAGTTGGCACCGTTTAGGAAACTGCTTAATATTTCTTTCAGAACGAAGCTCTGCGTTTTATGTGATTTCGATTGTAGAATATTGCTTAACATTGTGTCAAATCCAGGGTCTAAGCCTTGCGTTTCTCGCAATTTTGATAAGAGCAAATTGCCTTAACTCGTGTGAAATCCAGGGCCCTGCGCTTTTGGTTGCAAAAAAATGCATTGTGTAAAATCTAGAAGCCCTTTTATAAGAGCTCTATGTATTTCGTGATTTTGGTCAAATTGTGTAAAATCTTGCGTCATTAGAGCGAAGCCTCTGGGGCGAAGCATAATCCACACTAAATTTCGTTAAAGGAATATATATTTTGGAACGAATCTTCAAATGTATGATCCCATTGACTACAATATGTGTCTTTTCAGTGAGTTCTGGGATGATTTTCATGTTTTGGATGTAAAGACTAAAGCTATGAAAGAAACATTTACACCGTTTGTTCTGAAATGGTACAACACCATTAAACATAAAATCCTCCATTTCACCTACCATCCTCCATTCCACCTACAATCCTCCATTCCACTTACCATCCTCTAATCCACCAATCTAATTTTGTGTTATGGCATTGCATATATATTGTCGGTTGTAGAAAAACAAACATATGACAGTATGAAATAAGAAAAAGGGTGACAATTTTCTACCAATATATATATATATATATATATATATATATATATATATATATATATATATATATATATATATATATATATATATATATATATATATATATATATATATATATATATATATATATATATATATATATATATATATATATACATATATACATATATATATATATATATATATATATATATATATATATATATATATATATATATATATATATATATATGTATATATATATATATATATATATATATATATATATATATATATATATATATATATATATATATATATATATATATATATATATATATATATATATATATATATATATATATATATATATATATATATATATATATATATTTGGTAGAAAATTGTCACCCTTTTTCTTATTTCATACTGTCATATGTTTGTTTTTCTACAACCGACAATATATATGCAATGCCATAACACAAAATTAGTAATATATGTTGGAAACACAAGTGCTCTAAAATCTTCATGGGCTTATAAAGTAGGCGCACTTCCTGCTCATATTGAGATACTTATAAAGTTGATTCCTAAATAATTCCTAATAAGAATATATCAAAAACAAAACACAACTCCAAAACTTGATGCAAAATGATGTGAATAGTACTGTAGACAAGTATATTATTCATGATTGTAAGCGTATAACATTGATTAGATGAGACAAATTATTGGCACCATTTTTCTTTTACATATACCGGTTAACGAAATTTAATTTTGTACATGATATACCAAAATTCAACTTATTTAGGCAGAGGTATGGACTCATTTTATACGGCCATACTTTTCATACTTGATACTTGATGAAGTAATCCTAATGAGCTCCACTTGAGCTAAACTAGGATGAAACGTGCAGGTGTGACGTCACAACTATAAAGGTGCAAGGTGAAGGAAATAGGCGTGGAACTGGGTTACAATTAAGAAACACTGACGACGTCAACGACGACCAACATCAAGAACCGAGGGTGCACTATATACATGGAACTGTAGCTGAATTAGTCTAAAGCTATATACGTATGACTACGTTTATTCACCACTTTGCAAATCATTTGAGGGGCCACGGATCGGCCTCGCTTCTAATGTCCTTTTTGTGATAAGATTTGCAGATTTGCAAATTATTGCCCTGCCTTAGAATCATATGATATTGTTATCATATACCTATGAACCATTATGACAATTATTGGAAGGCCAGAAGCAGTGGCTTAGCCATTTGGTGATGATGAACCGACCTCTTACTTTTCCTCACAAATGATATAATCAAGGTCTCTCGGACACCCGCCTTTTGGACCCTGACATTTACAGTCACGGTTGGACTCCTCAAGTATTGGTTGCCTGGCTATTCCAATTGCCAAAGCTTCTTTTGGTCCATTGCTCCTATGGTCTTGGTATACCCAATGAATTGTTTTCCCTATCTTAACTAATGTATTCTTTGTATGATGTATGAATATTTCTATTTCCTTTTGCTTTTTTGTTTTGAATAAGAACGTCTTTGAAATAAGCTATACGCACTTTCAGAAGAAGATTAATTGTAGAATAATCGGCCTCCTTAAATTGTGTCGTTTTATGCTCGGATTGCAATCCCAGCTCAGCACAATGATCGCAACCCCAGCATCATCGCGTCCCCATTTTGTTTTGATTGAACTGCAATGCATCAGGGTTAACCTATATTTCTTTGACAGCTTGCTGCAAATTCATGGGGTGAGCGATGGGGTGAAGATGGTTTCTTTCGTATACTGCGAGGATCAAACGAATGTGAGATTGAATCGTTTGTGGTTGGCGTCTGGGGTCAAGTGAACGCGGAAACGATGACGGGTAATTGACCAGAGAGGAAATGGGCATTGGAAAACGAAATGGTAACGACTGGAGTGGTCGATTACACGAAATATCTAGGAGGTTATCATTTTTGAATAGGATTGCATTTTCAAGATGAAGTGTGATTATTGTATTAAGGATTAGCATTGGTCAGTTATTGACTTATAGGGCCACATCAAATACCTATTAAAGGCTTTATTTTTAGCACGGGGATTCTTCAAAATAGTACGAAAATTTGGAATTGCAGTCAGCAGGATAACCTAAACCTAACGATGGATTATACTAAAATGATTATAAGTGGCCATGAATGTATGTTGTTAGTTATTCTATGTAATAGTCTACAACAAGTTTTCTACCTCCTTAAATAACAAGCAATTTATAGCATGCAACTTAAGTGAAAGAATCTTGAGATTGTTTTAGAGAGCGAATGCGATTAAAGAGGAGTTGAAGTTTGGAATTTCAAGTTTAAATTATTTCTTTAGATGTCATTTCACCAACAAACCAATATGGTTATCATATTCACATATATGTTTTATATATTTTTCATTTTAAACTTACTACAAATATTTGGTCAATAAATAGCAGTTTACAGGTAATAATTTTTCAACAAGCACTACAACATTTTGAGAAGAATGACCGTGTAACATTTTTATGCAATTTCGTTCACTATTTATACTGTATTGATTGGAATGTGAAATTTCTGACAATTTGAACAATTCTGCTTTTATCTTAGGTAATACTCTCCCATGCATGTACGATTGTACAGATATTCATCAAGAAGTAATGTAAAGTAGCTACAATTTATACCCTACTTTGGACAAAACCCGATGGGACACAACATCCCTTTAAACTTTTTTTTTAAAATTGGACATTTTGACCTGAAACTAACGACAATGGGCTGACCCGTCTCGTCGTCACCGAACGGCTAGTCAAGGCCAACATCTTCGCCAAGGAAAGGTGTAGTGAGATACGAGTCATATTCTATACCATAATTTTGGACAAAACTTAACGGGACACAAGTTCACACAACACCTTTCAGCGGTTTGACATATATAGCATATTTAAAGTTACTTGAAATTTCAGACAATGGGCTGATCCTTGTTGCCATCGAACGGCTAGTCATGACCAACATCCTTACCAAATAAAGGTGCCTAGAATGTGATATTGATTAAAATCTTCAAAACACAGACAATTTTTCAACTGTTGAAAGTGCATAGTCATCTAGAGAGGATGTCCATACAGACTGAATGTTAATGCATAGTCAGAATGTGTGCATATATGTAAGGAATTATTTCTTCAGTTCTTGCATTCAATGAAAAAGTCCTAAGGACTAAAGGATGACCATACACCCAGAATGAATTTCTATACAGGGTAAATTTCCACCCAGCGTGTATTTTCATCCAGGGTGAATATTCATCCAGAGTTTATATATGTTCATCTAGCGTGAGCTTCCACACATGGAGGATCAGCTGCATCAGTGGCGTAGCTGGAGGAGAATCAGGTGACAATATCTCCCAAGCAATGAGTTCGCCCCTTCGCCCATTCCATTTTGCATAGGATGTACACTGGCTTTGTTTCTAGGCTAGATTGTGATCTCTATAATTGTGATACTGGCTACGTCAGTCCAGAATAAAATTCTATTCAGAGTGGATTTCCATTAAGAACATAATTTCATCCATAGTGGATTGTTGCTTAGAAATATCTTTAGATTTCTATGAGTATATTAACTTAAAAGCTTGAATATATAAGGTGTATGTATTTTTGGCACAAGAGTAATACAAGATTAGTCTCATGGAGAGAAATAGTATTGCCAATTAATTATCATGTTATGTTGATATAAATGTATAATTAAACTGTAAATTTTATTATTACTTATACTTAAAAGTGTTATAAGCTTTTCTAGAATTGATTCACCAATATCCTTCTTGTGTACATTTGATAAAATGTCATTTTTAGCAAAGCATTTGTTGGACCCACCAATTGCATTCCTATTTGCTACAAAATTTACTACATTTTCACTAAATGTCATTTCAATCTTAAATAAAAAAAGTGAAAGCCCTAAGCTTGTGAATTACTGAAGATTCGGCTGTCAGGGCATGAGAGTGAAATATTCTGTATATTTACGAAAAAATGTAAATTACAAATAAATTCAATCAATAAATGAACTAGACAATGAACCTAGAACACAATAGGAGTAGACTTATGGATAGACAAGAGAGCACAAATTGACCTCAAAATATCTTAATTTTGGGCAATTGCAGGCACAGTATTGCTGACAATTTTCTTTTCGGAGGGGTTTGGCATGTGACGTCTTGATGCGGATATCTGTTTGCTGAAGGGGCGACGACGACGACGAGTGAACACACAATTACAATGACGGGGTTGTCACCTGCGTATTCGGTTATGCTATCACGAAACGCTTAATACGACCCGGAAGAGAACACAGGTACGACGTACGGACAGACATAACATCGACAACCAAGTCAATGTCCACGGTCTTTGATAACCAGTTGTGGTACACTGGCGTGTCTACCCAACCCAGGCTTGAGCCCATGGCCTCGTGGTCTGTAGACATGTATGATAACCGCTACACCACAGTAAGTAGATGCTGAAGGGGGTCATTGGATCACATTTTAAGTAAAGATGGATCCAAGATGGATCCAAGATGGATCTAAGATAGGATCCAAGATGGATTCAAGCGGTCTGTCTTTTAAGGTTTTAGCAGCTTTACCAGGATAAGTTGTGTCTACCATATCCCCGTCACAGTAAAAGAATTTTAATATTATTTTATGCTAGGAGATTTCTAAATTCGATGCATGCAGGTATCCTAACATTGTTTTTATACTTTTGTAGGAAAAGTTATTCTTCTTGTATTATTTGTTTTTGATAAATTTTTACCTATATATTGTAATCTTCATTTTACTAGATTTGCACAAAATATTCAACTCAACATGTTTATTGGGCATTTTTATATTGTACTATTTCAAAGCAATAACTTAAAACTAACAAAAAACTTGGGTGATATTCAAATTGAATTGCTTCAAGTTTAAATTTATGCAAACGAAAACATCCCAACTTACGTTTTGACACGAAGAAATGAATGACTAATTATTTTAATTCTCATTATTTGTTAACATTTTGTGAGGCTATATGTAAATAAAGGTTTGAAATCATGTGAAAAGGGCTATCATAAGCAAGTGAACAGGTGTAAAACCCGAGGTGAATGTAACGTTTAGGATGGGACCCTAACATTTGATCATCAAATAATCAGATGATTGTTGTACTGTCTGAAAATGCCAACTGTTTTTTATCCGGCTATGCAAGAAATGTTCAGTAAACATTTTGCTTGAAGGTAAATTGTTAGAACGGTGCATATGGTTGAAAAGACTTACGTTTGCTTTCTTCTTTAAGAGAAACGACAAATTATGTGAATTATACATAAATGAGAGCTAACGTTTCTATCATGTGTGTATGTATATAAACTATTTCTTTATTTTCTTGAAGTGTATCTCTATGCAATATAATTCTTTACCACAATGACTCTTTCATGTTTCTTATCTTCTCGTTCTACAAAACATTCATGTAACATAAACATGAGTGAAGGGCTTATCTGAACCCAGGATCTCCACACCTCACAGGAGACGAATGTCTTGGTTTTGGGATATATAAGTTACACATGAAAATTGTCAGAGAGATCTCAGCTGCTCATCGTAAAGAGATAAGGTCATGAATTATAGACTCAGATCGATTGTGAAGGCTCAGCCATCCGCGTTAGTAGATCATTTTGACTTGTAGTTGTAAAATATATGATTTACCGACGGCCCTAAATTAGCATCCCATTAAAAAAAAAAATACCTTCTGGTAAAAAAGTTAATAAAAACGGTATTTTTACCGGCCTGATACAGGATTTACGACTAATCTCAAAATTTACCCGACGAGTCTTCAATTTTTGGGGTGTGACACTTCACATCCTCCGGCATTTACGCCCCCGGTTCTCACTCATGTTACAGTGTTCACATTTTAAGTGCAATGAAAAAGCTAATACTCAAAATGCCCAGCAAAATCTTTGGAGAACTGACTCCTGACTACAAGTACATAGAAGCAGCACAACACACTTCTCATCATGGAGAAAGAGAGGGGAGGGAGAGGGGAGGGAGGGGGGGGGGTGGCGCACCCCAAAAAATCCTTATAAGAGTATACAACGTTGGCACATAGAAGTGAATTGGCATGTACCGTTTATAGATGGCACTGTCTTCAGATGACACCGTCTTCAGATGGCACCGTTTATAGATGGCACCGTTCATAGATGGCGCCGTTTATAAATGGCACCGTTTATAGATGGCGCCGTTTTCAGATGGCACAGTTTACAAATGGTACCGTTTACAGATGGCACCGTTCACAGATAGCGCTGTTTTCAGATGGCACAGTTTACAAATGGTACCGTTTACAGATAGCACCGCTTACAGATGGCACCTTTTACAGATGGTACCGATAACAGTTGGCACCGTTTAGAAACTGCTTAATATTTCTTTCAGAACGAAGCTCTGCGTTTTATGTGATTTCGATTGTAGAATATTGCTTAACATTGTGTCAAATCCAGGGTCTAAGCCTTGCGTTTCTCGCAATTTTGATAAGAGCAAATTGCCTTAACTCGTGTGAAATCCAGGGCCCTGCGCTTTTGGTTGCAAAAATGCATTGTGTAAAATCTAGAAGCCCTTTTATAAGAGCTCTATGTATTTCGTGATTTTGGTCAAATTGTGTAAAATCTTGCGTCATTAGAGCGAAGCCTCTGGGGCGAAGCATAATCCACACTAAATTTCGTTAAAGGAATATATATTTTGGAACGAATCTTCAAATGTATGATCCCATTGACTACAATATGTGTCTTTTCAGTGAGTTCTGGGATGATTTTCATGTTTTGGATGTAAAGACTAAAGCTATGAAAGAAACATTTACACCGTTTGTTCTGAAATGGTACAACACCATTAAACATAAAATCCTCCATTTCACCTACCATCCTCCATTCCACCTACAATCCTCCATTCCACTTACCATCCTCTAATCCACCAATCTAATTTTGTGTTATGGCATTGCATATATATTGTCAGTTGTAGAAAAACAAACATATGACAGTATGAAATAAGAAAAAGGGTGACAATTTTCTACCAAATATATATATATATATATATATATATATATATATATATATATATATATATATATATATATATATATATATATATATATATATATATATATATATATATATATATATATATATATATATATATATATATATATATACATATATATATATATATATATATATATATATATATATATATATATATATATATATATATATATATATATATATATATATATATATATATATATATATATATATATATATATATATATATATATATATATATATATATATATATATATATATATATATATATATATATATATATATATATATATATATATATATTTGGTAGAAAATTGTCACCTCTTTTTCTTATTTCATACTGTCATATGTTTGTTTTTCTACAACCGACACAATATATATGCAATGCCATAACACAAAAATTAGTAATATATGTTGGAAACACAAGTGCTCTCAAATCTTCATGGGCTTATAAAGTAGGCGCACTTCCTGCTCATATTGAGATACTTATAAAGTTGATTCCTAAATAATTCCTAATAAGAATATATCAAAAACAAAACACAACTCCAAAACTTGATGCAAAATGATGTGAATAGTACTGTAGACAAGTATATTATTCATGATTGTAAGCGTATAACATTGATTAGATGAGACAAATTATTGGCACCATTTTTCTTTTACATATACCGGTTAACGAAATTTAATTTTGTACATGATATACCAAAATTCAACTTATTTAGGGCAGAGGTATGGACTCATTTTTTATACGGCCATACTTTTCATACTTGATACTTGATGAAGTAATCCTAATGAGCTCCACTTGAGCTAAACTAGGATGAAACGTGCAGGTGTGACGTCACAACTATAAAGGTGCAAGGTGAAGGAAATAGGCGTAGAACTGGGTTACAATTAAGAAACACTGACGACGTCAACGACGACCAACATCAAGAACCGAGGGTGCACTATATACATGGAACTGTAGCTGAATTAGTCTAAAGCTATATACGTATGACTACGTTTATTCACCACTTTGCAAATCATTTGAGGGGCCACGGATCGGCCTCGCTTCTCATGTCCTTTTTGTGATAAGATTTGCAGATTTGCAAATTATTGCCCTGCCTTAGAATCATATGATATTGTTATCATATACCTATGAACCATTATGACAATTATTGGAAGGCCAGAAGCAGTGGCTTAGCCATTTGGTGATGATGAACCGACCTCTTACTTTTCCTCACAAATGATATAATCAAGGTCTCTCGGACACCCGCCTTTTGGACCCTGACATTAACAGTCACGTTTGGACTCCTCAAATATTGGTTGGCTGGCTATTCCAATTGCCAAAGCTTCTTTTCGTCCATGGCTCCTATGGTCTTGGTATACCCAATGAATTGTTTTCTCTATCTTAACTAATGTATTCTTTGTATGATGTATGGATATTTCTATTTCTTTTGCCTTTTGTTTTGAATAAGAACGTCTTGGAAATAAGCTATACGCACTTTCAGAAGAAGATTAATTGTAGAATAATCGGCCTCCTTAAATTGTGTCGCTTTATGCTCAGATGATTGCAATCCCAGCTCATCACAATGATCGCAACCCTAGCATCATCGCGTCCCCATTTTGTTTTGATTGAAGTGTAATGCATCAGGGTTAACCTATATTTCTTTGACAGCTTGCTGCAAATTCATGGGGTGAGCGATGGGGTGAAGATGGTTTCTTTCGTATACTGCGAGGATCGAACGAATGTGAGATTGAATCGTTTGTGGTTGGCGTCTGGGGTCAAGTAAACGCGGAAACGATGACGGGGTAATTGACCAGAGAGGAAATGGGCATTGGAAAACGAAATGGTAACGACTGGAGTGGTCGATTACACGAAATATCTAGGAGGTTATCATTTTTGAATAGGATTGCATTTTCAAGATGAAGTGTGATTATTGTATTAAGGATTAGCATTGGTCAGTTATTGACTTATAGGGCCACATCAAATACCTATTAAAGGCTTTATTTTTAGCACGGGGGATTCTTCAAAATGGTACGAAAATTTGGAATTTCAGTCAGCAGGAGAACCTAAACCTAACGATGGATAATACTAAAATGATTAGAAGTGGCCATGAATGTATGTCGTTAATTATTTAACGTAATAGTCTACAACAAGTTTTCTACCTCCTTAAATGATAAGCAATTTATAGCATGCAACTTAAGTGAAAGAATCTTGAGATTGTTTTTAGAGAACGAATGCGATTAAAGAGGAGTTGAAGTTTGGAATTTCAAGTTTAAATTATTTCTTCAGATGTCATTTCACCAACAAACCAATATGGTTATCATATTCACATATATGTTTTATATATTTTTCATTTTAAACTTACTACAAATATTTGGTCAATAAATAGCAGTTTACAGGTAATAATTTTTCAACAAGCACTACAACATTTTGAGAAGAATGACCGTGTAACATTTTTATGCAATTTCGTTCACTATTTATACTGTATTGATTGGAATGTGAAATTTCTGACAATTTGAACAATTCTGCTTTTATCTTAGGTAATACTCTCCCATGCATGTACGATTGTACAGATATTCATCAAGAAGTAATGTAAAGTAGCTACAATTTATACCCTACTTTGGACAAAACCCGATGGGACACAACATCCCTTTAAACTTTTTTTTTAAATTTGACATTTTGACCTGAAACTAACGACAATGGGCTGACCCGTCTCGTCGTCACCGAACGGCTAGTCAAGGCCAACATCTTCGCCAAGGAAAGGTGTAGTGAGATACGAGTCATATTCTATACCATAATTTTGGACAAAACTTAACGGGACACAAGTTCACACAACACCTTTCAGCGGTTTGACATATATAGCATATTTAAAGTTACTTGAAATTTCAGACAATGGGCTGATCCTTGTTGCCATCGAACGGCTAGTCATGACCAACATCCTTACCAAAGAAAGGTGCCTAGAATGTGATATTGATTAAAATCTTCAAAACACAGACAATTTTTCAACTGTTGAAAGTGCATAGTCATCTAGAGAGGATGTCCATACAGACTGAATGTTAATGCATAGTCAGAATGTGTGCATATATGTAAGGAATTATTTCTTCAGTTCTTGCATTCAATGAAAAAGTCCTAAGGACTAACAACTAAAGGATGACCATACACCCAGAATGAATTTCTATACAGGGTAAATTTCCACCCAGCGTGTATTTTCATCCAGGGTGAATTTTCATCCAGAGTTTATATATGTTCATCTAGCGTGAGCTTCCACACATGGAGGATCAGCTGGATCAGTGGCGTAGCTGGAGGAGAATCAGGTGACAATATTTCCCAAGCAATGAGTTCGCCCCTTCGCCCATTCCATTTTGCATAGGATGTACACTGGCTTTGTTTCTAGGCTAGATTGTGATCTCTATAATTGTGATACTGGCTACGTCAGTCCAGAATAAAATTCTATTCAGAGTGGATTTCCATTAAGAACATAATTTCATCCATAGTGGATTGTTGCTTAGAAATATCTTTAGATTTCTATGAGTATATTAACTTAAAAGCTTGAATATACAAGATATATGTATCTTTGGCACAAGAGTAATACAAGATTTGTCTAATGGAGAAAAATATTATCGCCAATTAATTATCATGTTATGTTGATATAAATGTATAATTAAACTGTAAATTTTAATATTACTTATACTTAAAAGTGTTATAAGCTTTTCTAGAATTGATTCACCAATATCCTTCTTGTGTACATTTGATAAAATGTCATTTTTAGCAAAGCATTTGTTGGACCCACCAATTGCATTCCTATTTGCTACAAAATTTACTACATTTTCACTAAATGTCATTTCAATCTTAAATAAAAAAAGTGAAAGCCCTAAGCTTGTGAATTACTGAAGATTCGGCTGTCAGGGCATGAGAGTGAAATATTCTGTATATTTACGAAAAAATGTAAATTACAAATAAATTCAAAATCAATAAATGAACTAGACAATGAACCTAGAACACAATAGGAGTAGACTTATGGATAGACAAGAGAGCACAAATTGACCTCAAAATATCTTAATTTTGGGCAATTGCAGGCACAGTATTGCTGACAATTTTCTTTTCGGAGGGGTTTGGCATGTGACGTCTTGATGCGGATATCTGTTTGCTGAAGGGGCGACGACGACGACGAGTGAACACACAATTACAATGACGGGGTTGTCACCTGCGTATTCGGTTATGCTATCACGAAACGCTTAATTACGACCCGGAAGAGATCACATGTACGACGTACGGACAGACATAACATCGACAACCAAGTCAATGTCCACGGCCTTTGATAAGCAGTTATGGTGCACTGGCGTGTCTACCCAACCCAGGCTTGAACCCATGGCTTCGTGGTCTGTAGACAGGTATGATAACCGCTACACCACAGTAGGTAGATGCTGAAGGGGGTCATTGGATCACATTTTAAGTAAAGATGGATCCAAGATGGATCTAAGATGGGATCCAAGATGGATTCAAGTGGTCTGTCTTTTAAGGTTTTAGCAGCTTTACCAGGATAAGTTGTGTCTACCATATCCCCGTCACGGTGAAAGAATTTTAATATTAACTTATGCTAGGAGATTTCTAAATTCGATGCATGCAGGTATCCTAACATTGTTTTTATACTTTTGTAGGAAAAGTTATTCTTCTTGTATTATTTGTTTTTGATAAATTTTTACCTATATACTGTAATCTTCATTTTACTAGATTTGCACAAAATATTCAACTCAACATGTTTATTGGGCATTTTTATATTGTACTATTTCAAAGCAATAACTTAAAAACTAACAAAAAACTTGGGTGATATTTAAATTGAATTGCTTCAAGTTTGAATTTATGCAAACGAAAACATCCCAACTTACGTTTTGACACGAAGAAATGAATGACTAATTATTTTTATTTCTCATTATTTGTTAACATTTTGTGAGGCTATATGTAAATAAAGGTTTGAAATCATGTGAAAAGGGCTATCATAAGCAAGTGAACAGGTGTAAAACCCGAGGTGAATGAAACGATTGGGATGGGACCTAAACATTTGATCATCAAATAATCAGATGATTGTTGTACTGTCTAAAAATGCCAACTGCTTTTTATCCGGCTATGCAAGAAATGTTCGGTAAACATTTTGCTTGAAGGTAAATTGATAGAACGGTGCATATTGTCGAAAAGACTTACGTTTGCTTTCTTCTTTGAGAGAAACGACAAATTATGTGAATTATACATAAATGAGAGCTAACGTTTCTATCATGTGTGTATGTATATAAACTATTTCTTTATTTTCTTGAAGTGTATCTCTATGCAATATAATTCTTTACCACAATGACTCTTTCATGTTTCTTATCTTCTCGTTCTACAAAACATTCATGTAACATAAACATGAGTGAAGAGCTTATCTGAACCCAGGATCTCCACACCTCACAGGAGACGAATGTCTTGGTTTTGGGATATATAAGTTACACATGAAAATTGTCAGAGAGAGCTCAGCTGCTCATCGTAAAGAGATAAGGTCATGAATTATAGACTCAGATCGATTGTGAAGGCTCAGCCATCCGCGTTAGTAGATCATTTTGACTTGTAGTTGTACAATATATGATTTACCGACGGCCTTAAATTAGCATCCCATTAAAAAAAAAAAAAAAATACCTCCTGGTAAAAAAGTTAATAAAAACGGTATTTTTACCGGCCTGATACAGGATTTACGACTAATCTCAAAATTTACCCGACGAGTCTTCAATTTTTGGGGTGTGACACTTCACATCCCCCGGCATTTACGCCCCCGGTTCTCACTCATGTTACAGTGTTCACATTTTAAGTGCAATAAAAAGCTAATACTCTAAATGCCCAGCAAAATCTTTGGAGAACTGACTCCTCACTACAATTACATAGAAGCAGCACAACACACTTCTTATCATGGGGAAAGAAAGGGGAGGGGGGGAAGGGAGAAAGAGGGGGCGCTCCCAAAAATCCTTATAAGAGTATACAACGTTGGCACATAGATGTGAATTGGCATGTAACGTTTATAGATGGCACCGTTTTCAGATGACACCGTTTTCAGATGGCACCGTTTATAGATGGCACCGTTTATAAATGGCACCGTTTATAGATGTCGCCGCTTTCAGATGGCACAGTTTACAAATGGCACCATTTACAGATGACGCTGTTTTAGATGGCACAGTTTACAAATGGTACCGTTTACCGATTGCACCGCTTACAGATGGCACTGTTTACAGATGGTACCGATTACAGTTGGCACCGTTTAGGAAACTGCTTAATATTTCTTTAAGAACGAAGCTCTGCGTTTCATGTGAATTCGATTGTAGAATATTGCTTAACATTGTGTCAAATCCAGGGTCTAAGCCTTGCGTTTCTCGCAATTTTGATAAGAGCAAATTGGCTGAACTCGTGTGAAATCCAGGGCCCTGCGCTTTTGGTTGCAAAAAAATGCATTGTGTAAAATCTAGAAGCCCTTTTATGGGAGCTCTACGTTTTTCGTGATTTTGGTCAAATTGTGTAAAATCTTGCGTCATTGGAGCGAAGCCTCTGGGGCGAAGCATAATCCACACTAAATTTCGTTAAAGGAATATATATTTTGGAACGAATGTTCAAATGTATGATCCCATTGACTACAATATGTGTCTTTTCAGTGAGTTCTGGGATGATTTTCATGTTTTGGATGTAAAGAATAAAGCTATGAAAGAAAACATTTACACCGTTTGTTCTGAAATGGTGCAACACCATTAAACATACAATCCTCCATTTCACCTACCATCCTCCATTCCACCTAACATCCTCCATTCCACTTACCATCCTCTATTCCACCTACAATCCTCCATTCCACCTACCATTCTCCCTACCATCCTCCATTCACTTACCATCCTCCTTCCACTTACCATCCTCCATTCCACCTACCATCCTCCATTCCATTTACCATCCTCCATTCCACTTACCATCCAACATTCCACCTACAATCCTCCATTCCACTTACCATCCTCTAATCCACCTACCATCCTCCATTCCACCTACCATCCTCCATTTCACCTATCATCCTTCATTCCACTTACCATCCTCCATTCCACTTACCATCCTCTATTCCACCTACCATCCTCCATTCCACCTACCATCCTCCATTCCACTTACCATCGTCCATTCCACTTACCATTTTCCATTCCACTTACCATCCTCTATTCCACCTACCATCCTCTATTCCACCTACAATCCTTCATTCCATCTACCATCCTTCATTCCACCTACCATCCTCCATTCCACTTACTATCCTCCATTCCACCTACCATCCTCCATTCCACCTACCATTCTCCATTCCACCTACCATCCTCCATTCACTTACCATCCTCCTTCCACTTACCATCCCCTATTCCACCTATCATCCTCCATTCCAACTAACATCCTTCATTCCACTTACCATCCTCCATTCCACCTACAATCCTCCATTCCACTTACTATCCTCGAATCCACCTACCATCCTCCATTCCACCTACCATCCTCCATTCCACCTATCATCCTCCATTCCACTTACCATCCTCCATTCCACTTACCATTCTCTATTCCACCAACCATCCTCCATTCGACCTACAATCCTCCATTCCACCTACCATCCTCCATTCCACCTACAATCCTCCGCTCCACCTACCATTTTTCAATCTACTTACCATCCTCCATTCCACCTACCATCCTCCATTTCACTTACCATCCTCTAATCCACTTACCATCCTCCATTCCACCTACCATCATCCATTCCACCTATAATCCTCCATTCCACCTACCATCCTCCATCTCACCTACCAGCCTCCATCCCATTTACCATCCTCCATTCCACCTACCATCCTCCATTCACTTACCATCCTCCATTAAGCTACCATTCAAAAATAACATTAACCCTCGACTTAAATCTGAAAGTTTCCATAAAAACATGCTCAACTTGATATTTTGCCTTATAAACCAGATAGGGCTAATCTCCCCCAAATCAGAATGAAAATTCATTGCAGATTAATTTGGACAATAACATAAGTCTATTATGTTTCCACTCTGTTCTATTCGCACTTATTGTTTATATTTTTATTCATCCCCCAACACTTAATTACAAATTCTTCTGAAGTATTAGACTCTAATGCTGACTTTTTGTATGCCAAAACAAATATTTTAATTGCTATTCATGTCAGGAATACATTTGTTATAAGTTCTTTCAAGGGAGAACCTACTTTATAAAGTTTCCTTTCACAAAAATAGTTGGAATTCCTTTCCAAGGGCAGAAAACTTTTGTTCCAAGTAGCTGAACAATGTAAAAGGTCGGATGGACAATGGATGTGGTTATATGAACAGACAGACGAATGGTAAGGGTGCCGTATATCTTCTCTTCACCAATAGGTATGTCCCTAATGATTGTGAATTTATCAATAAATGAATAGCTTTTACACATGTGTAAATTAATGTTTGTATAATATCAGAATATGCACTTTACATCCAAAATTAACACTTAAGTGAACTAATGAATTGATACCTGATATAAAATGAAAGAATCACCAAACACAAACTCGAGTGTATTCAATGTGCTTTATTCTTATCAAATAATATTACATGGAAAGTTTTACATTAGTAAACTGGAATGTACACCACTGTTAAAAATACTGAAGAGATACTCCAATGATAAGTTGTGTAGTCAACTATGTCTGTTATTACGTGCACAGATTCTGTAAAATCATGTAACCCAATCGTAGTTGTTCTCTTCCTTAAAGTTTCAAATAGTCAAACCCGACCTGATAAATAAGCAGATCGGGTCAGACTTTTCCTTTTTATTTTCTTCATTCTAAAAACCACAAGTATTTAGGATCAAATTTCCCCTTTACCAATGGCTCCTTTGTATTTGTTCTCCTGTTGGTCCTGAATGGTTGTGGAAGTTGGTGTTCAGTAGCACAATAGCAATGGATGAAGTTCGTATTGTGTGGTTATTTTGATTAAGATGAGTGGTCTTATTATTTGCTACAGTGAGTTTGTGATTATGATTTGCTGGAACAAATTTTTAAGGAGATGGACAAGTCATGGGTGACAACCTGCTATAGACTATTTCAAACTGAGTTCAGCCGAACGTGAATTCTTCAGTACTTCGACCAATCAGCTACTGGGGAATTTTTCTATTATTACCCAACCAAGCAGCTGCAATTGCTGGAGGATAAGTTGCAAATGTGTGCATATGATCTTCATGTATAACACATGTATGATTAGCGTGTAAAAGCATTTTTTCATATGCTTGGTCCCATTACGTGCGTAAATTGTGCAGACAGACAAGACTCCTTCATCATTTAATTGGTAGATAAAATTCTCCCAGTATACCATTGGCCAATTATGGGCGTGAATTTCAGTCATGTGACATTTTTTTTTTTTTTAAGTTTTCCGAAAATTTGAAAAGGTTTATATAAGCAGATCAGATAGGCCTACAAATGGCATATGAAACTCCACCCTCATATCGCTACAACTTGTGTAGCCCAGAGCAAGGGGTAGAGGAAACTAGATATGCTTTAGTATGTGTGGTGTACTGACCTGCTCATATTGCAGATTGAGAAATCTACCTTACAGGAAATTACACACACTCACTTTCTTCAGAAGAATTTAAGAAGGTGGGGACATACAGTAGCATAGCCACAAAATGGGAAATGAGAGAGGGTTTCATATATAACATTAACACATGGGCCCTCTCCCCACTTTTTGAGATGTTGACATCAAAAGTGACACTTTGTTGATGCTGGCTGATCCATTAGGGGACATGCCCTGTGTACTCCAAAATTAGGCATTCATGTTCCCCTGGAATCCACCACTGATTACTTCCCGCAAACTTCACTAGAATTGCATAACTTGGCAGCAGGGCAACTGTTAGTTCCATATGAAAGAATAATAAATAAATAAACTCACACAGTCCGTATGTAAGTTCCTGTTTGCTAGATTTCTGATATCACTTATTCCAGATAAAAATGTAAAGGCTACTCTCTTCTGCAAGTCTACCTACTGTGGTATAGCGATTATCATACGTGTCTACAGACCACGAGGACCTGGATTCAAGCGTGGGTTGGGTAGACACGCCAGTGCACCACAACTGGTTGTCAAAGGCCGTGGACATTGACTTGGTTGTCGATGTTATGTCTGTCCGTATGTTGTACATGTGTTCTCGTCCGGGTCGTATTAAGCGTTTCGTGATAGCATTGTTACTATCATAACCAAATACGCAGGCGACGACCCTGTCATTGTAATTGTGTGTTCACTCGTTGTCGCCTCTTCTACAACTATCTCCTCCAAATACATGATTCAAGATGGACACGATTAACCATAAATTTTAAAGTCTGTAGAAGAGCTGTTGCTTTAAATTTTTCCATTTGTTACACTGATTTGAGACATTATCACAACTTCAAGAGAAAATAACATGTATGTGAATTATGTTTTTATATTTGGTAGATTATAGTGTAGAGAAAAGGAATATGGACAGGTACAAAAGTTTGCTGTTCAACCATTCACCAAAAAGAGTAAGAGTTATCGTCTTTGAATTTTGAAAAATATACATGTGTAGTTTTATAATCAGTTTGAAATTGTATTTACTATATGGAAAGAATGTGATGTATAAACAGGAAGACACCTCAAAATGCTTTGATTCTTTTTTGATAATTCATTCCTTAATTTCAGACCTTGAAAATGCTTTCTCCAGCTTGAGAGTGGTGGTATGGTACAGATAAAATCCTCTTCATTACAATTATCTTTGCTTTTTGAAAGAGAAATAAAAGAGGGTTAAAAAAACAATTGATTTACATATGAAAGTAGAGAATATGTCCCACTGATACATCACATGAGCTGATTCTGATGAGTTTCTTCATGTTTTTTAGTGGACTTTAAATCAATTTTATGGCTTGTCCTTCTCCTTAAAAATTTGTTCCAGCAAATCATAAACACAAACTTACTGTAGCAAATAGTGAGACCACTTTATCGGGTCTGGCGGGTGTCAGGCCGGGCGGGTGTCGGGTCGGGTTGGGTGTCGGGTCGGGCGGGTGTCGGGTCGGGCGGGTGTCGGGTCGGGCGGGTGTTGGGTCGGGCGGGTGTTGGGTCGGGTGTCGGGTCGGGTGTCGGGTCGGTGTGGGTGTCGGGGCGGGCGGGTGTCGGGTCGGGCGCCAGGGCGGGCGTCCAGGCGGGTGTCGGGCGGGTGTCGGGCGGGTGTCGGGTTGGGCGGGTGTCGGGTCGGCGGGTGTCGGGTCGGGCGAGTGTCTGGTCGGGTCGGGCCAGGGTCTTGTCAGGTCGGGCGGGTGTCGGGCCAGGCGGGTGTCGGGCCAGGCGGGTGTCGGGCCAGGCGGGCGTCGGACCGGGCGTCGGGTGTCGGGTTAACGGGTGTGGGGTCGGGTGGGTTAACCTGAGTTAACCCCTCTTTGGCAGAGACTGTGGATAAAAACAAAACAAATGAAGAGTTTGAAAGCAAAATATACTTTGTGCTGTTTATTAAATGAACAGGAATATTCTCTTTTCATGCAATGGGAATAATGATAAAAGTAAAGATTATGATAATATTGCAATAAACCTCAGCGCTGGCAACAATACTACTATAAATAATATATACAAAATAACGAAGTGATACCAAAAATACCCACACCTATAAATAGTTACAGGTGCAACTATACCTGAATGTCAGCTCACACAGTGAATATACCAACAAGCAGTTCACGAATGCATAATGGACTTGAGTTTAAAGAGATATCAAGATATAAAACACATTTGTGACATCCATATTATGCATTTTCATGACTTTGTGTTTTGTTTATTATAGCTCTTTGTCATGAATTTTGACTTGTATAATACACCTTCTTACTATGCGTTGTGACATACTTTTTGCCCTTGAAATGTCAATTTTGTGAGAGCTTTTAAGTGAGCCCCTGGACCCCACGCCGCTAGGTTGAGCTCTGTGGTCAAAGTGACATCAACTGCACCACTACATATCTTGTCAGTTCAATCCCCACCACCCTCCAATATTAAAATCCTGGCTATGCCACTGGTCTCAGTTGAATGTTGCCTTTTGTATGCAGACTGCAAGCATTTATCTCAATTGTTGTCATGCAGATGATCATTATGCCATTTGAAAACAAATGCGCTCAATTGATTTCCTTGAAAAGGACAAATTAGAGACAGGTCTGTAATTCTTTTTCACTGCTGGATCAAAAGCAGACTTCTTTAGAAGTGGTGTAACTATTGCAACCTTGAAAGATGCCAAGACTTTACCTGATGAAAGTGATATGATTTACAAAGTCTGTCAAAAATGGTAGGTGCGCCTCCAATGATTTCTTAAGCAACCATGTTGGTTATGTATCAAGTGAGACATGACTTTGGTGGGGATGAAATAATGATATTCCGCAATTCATCCTGAGTGACAGCAGTGAAGGAACCGAGATGGGCAATTAAGTGGATCACAAGACTCATCCAAATATGCAAACTGATCAGATGAGGTAAGCATAGTTGAAGTAATGTTACTAACAATGTTATGAATCTTAGTGATGAAAAAGTCAGCAAACTTCTCACATGCTGTAACTGGATCCTATTTGCCAGGAGACTGTTCAGAGCATCATAGGTTGATTTCTGTTCACTTGAAGAAAATTTCTCTTGAAAGTATTTAATTTTTGACTGAGATATGTGAAGGTTGACTTCATCCCACATTTCCTCATACATCTGATAATAAACACGAAGCAAAAACATGAACTAGTCTGATTTCAGTCGTTTCTACACAAATGATACCAAACTTGAATATTTCCTTAACAGAATAAGACTTGCAAATGATTTTTTCACCTGTTTCTTTTGAAGTCCTCCTTCGTTTAAGATGGATTTGCTTAACTCCTGAACTAAATCTTCAACAAACAGTACAAGGCTAACAAACTAAACCATTAACAATACCTACAAGTAATTTTCATTCCATCTTTTGAAGGCCAGGATTTCTCATTTCCTGTTAAAGATTTTAATTTTCTTACACATTAGGTAGTTTAATTTTGTAGCTCTTGTTACTTTATGCACAGATCAAATCAACCTTACAAAAAAGACAATGACTAACTTGAGTAAAGCAAAAACTTATGCTTAGCAACTACTTTACAAGTTCTGCATGACTTTTTCAACCTATCAATATTCATTTTTTCAGCAAGATAAACAAAGCAATCCACGGAGTTGCTGATCTCATCATCTTAAGCATACAGCATAGTGGGGGAAATAGCTAACAGGGTCACTATAGCTCTGTGACTTTTGATCCTGTGACCCCAGAGTCAACAGGACACACGTTCATGTGCCAAGGTATCATGGTACAACATAAGGTTGGTATAGGTCTTGCCACTTTTGGAGTTTAAAAATTCCATTAATTACCATTCCAAAAATATGGGGAAATGACTTAAAGCCGTCACTAGTTCTGTGGCATTTGACCACTTGATTTACAGGACACAAGTTTATGTACCAAGGTATTATGGTACAACATAGGGTTGGTACAGATCTTGCCCTCCTGGAGTTTAAAGTGGTACAGAATTGTAGAAATTACCACATAATTACCCCCTAAAATATTTGACCTTTGATCCTAACCACCCAAACAACACCTGAATTTTTTTGGCATTTTCCTTACCCTACTATATGACACCACCCATGCTCAGATCACTCTTACTATATCACAACTATGTGGGGAATGGTTAAAAGGGGTCACTAGCTCTGTGACCTTTGAACTTGTGACCCCAGAGTTTCTGAAACACAAGTTTATGTACCACAGTATCATGATACAAACATACGATTGGTATAGGTCTTGCACTTTCGGAATTAAAAGTGGCACAAAAATGTACAAATTAGTACATGATTATTCCCTAAAACCCACATATTTGACCTCTGACCCTTATTATTGAAACAACTTCTGAAAATGTTCACATTTATCATACCCTACTGTATGAAACCATTGATGCTCATGTCACACTTGCCATTCCATAACTATAGGGGAAAAGTGGTAAATAGCTGTGACTTTTGACCCCGTCTAAGGGACAAATTCATGTACCAAGGTACAACCTAGGGTTGGTATAGGTCTTGTACTTTTTGAGTTTAAAATGGCACAAAATTTTGCATAAAAAGCACTTATTTGACCTATGACCTCCAATTATTTTTAATTTTTGTTAGAATGTTAAAACCTACCCAACTATGCAATTTGTAAAGATACCAAGTAATTCCTCCAAAAGATACAGCCATCACCAAAAACCTGTTTCATTTGACCTGTGACCTTTGTATCCCAAAACCTTGGAGACATAAGTTCCGGGCCAGGGGTACCCGTCCACAATTTTGGTTCATGTGTGTATTACAGTTTTTAGTTATAAGCTACACAAAATTAATTGTTGCATACGCCCACATGCACACACACACACAGACAGACAGACATGTAGATGGTGGAAATTGGGGACATACGTGTGGAACTAGGAAAAAGGGAACTTCTGAATTAAAGGATTTAGGCAAAAAAGATGGCAGAATTTTTAGGCAATATGTCTAGATGCTATACCCACAGTGATTTTATGTTAATTCCGATTCCTTCTTGGTGTGAAAGTATACATGGGAAGTGGGGATACACACTTTTACACATGTACTTAAACTGCATCCTATATAAGTGGGGATAAATAAATATTTCCAGTTCCAATGTGAACATTAAAGTCCCATCTACCCAATTGGAAGATGTAAATTCATACGTAAACATCACATTATTGATGGCGCTATGCACGTTTTCCATCATGTATTTGGGGAAGTCAATTTTTTGATCAGTAGGTGCATTCAAGATATTTGGACACACACCAGCATACGATAAAACACTGGGAAATTGGGGAAAACCTTAAAATGGGCTGAAATTAAAAGGCAACTACCTCACAGGCATGAAGATGATACAATCGTCACTATTGAGATTTCTGCCAATTGGAAATATCCCCAATTGCAGGTGTGTCCCCAATTGGAAGGTGTATATAATTATCTCCAATTTCCACCATCTACAAGTGCATACACACACGGACAGATGTAAGTCACCAAATTTTGTCCCGTTCCAAAAACTTATATGACCCCTAACCCCTTAAGAGGTCATCATATAACACCCCACCAGCCCCCATGTCATATGAGACCCCCTATCACCAGGTGGGCTCTACCAGCCCCCAAATTTCAAGGGGGTGGCCATGTACTGTAGGAGGTATAGGCAGTTATTTGCCTATACAGCAAAGTGACTACAATATCTCATCCCCACATATATGTATACGTGGGTGATGAGATAATAATTTTACAAATCCATCAGAGATATTTATTTCTTAACCCTTTAAGGTTGGATCGACATGATTTATGTTAATTTGGAAGTGCAGTTTTCTAAATATAATTTTGGGATCATACCAAACTGATACAAAGGCAATTTGCATATCATTTAAAAGACCTCCTTTGATACTTTCATATTCTAATTATTTTTGATCGAGGTCATATTGAGATTTTCAGAATAAAATAAAGCCAAACATGAGTAATTTACCTAATTTCACCCAAATTTCCCAAAAATTGATAAATATCCAATAAAAACTTTAAAAAGACTTTATTTTTGGTCAAATTAATACATGAATATTAAATACTGTAGTTCTAATCAAATTTCACATCTCAAATTTGAACTGATTAGGCATTTTGCTGTTTTTCACCATTTTTGATCCATTTAGAATCAACATTTAAAAAACCATCTAGCTCCTGAAAGGAAAATCAGAACGGAATGTTTTTTCTGCCATCTTATGGACCTTGAAGCCAGCTTTCAAATGAGCTACTATGTTGATGCATAGCCCCCTAATTAAAAAGAAAAGAAAATGCTATTGCAACTTTCCAAAGATATCCAACTATGCAAAGATTTTGGTTGATGAAAGAAACTTACGGAAAGACACAATTTTACTTACAAAATGTAATTGAATCTACATGTAGGATATACAAGATAGCCTGAAAGAGGTGAACACGGAAGAAGCAGTCTCCAGTGAAGGTAAATCAGTACATTTTTATTCTTTCCAAGCCTGTTCTTGACAGTATGTGTAAATCCCCTATACCTGTTGCGCGAAATCATGACCATACATAGCATTTCTACAGTAAATAATAGAGCATATTTTAATTAATTTGACAAATAAATCAGCCATCTTGGGTGAGAATATATATACTTTTTTGAATAAAAAGTTTATCTGGGTCATGAAACTCCTTTTTATGAAGAAAATGAGTAAAAGTTGGGATGATATTTGCATTTTTCAAACCATGGAATCATTCTCGTATCTTATTTCTTTCCTCATTTTGAGGTACTTTAAATATAAAATAGCATGCAAAATATAATAAACAACCTTATCAATATCATACAATTGATTTTCAACATTTTCAAGAGCCTACAAACATGAAAACTTCATTTTCAGGTTATAGCTTTCCACAATATTGTAATAATTTATAATAATGGTAATGATAAGGTCAAAGTGTGATATTATGAACTAATTTGCATAATCCAATTGTTCTTACTTCAAAAAAAATTGTGAGTGGTATCATTGAAAAGAGTACACAAACACAAACTTAGGCAGTTTTGTTCACTGGGCGTGCATATTAAATGAGCTAATTTGCATATTCCAGTGTAACATTTTGTGGCCATTGTAAAGATCAAAGTACTACCTTTCAGTTAACACATACTTGTAATGATAGCAAAGAAAAGAAAAATAAGCATTATCTAAAAAGTTTCCCCAAAATGCAGTTTCTAAATGAGACCCTGGTGTTTAACCCTTACTCTACCATGCAGCAATATTATCGCAGTTTTCAAACAAATACAGGCATACCTCCCTCTATTTGAAGCCTTTCCTATAATAATTACATTTCACCACAGCATTTTCAATGATCATCTGGTGTAGTGGATATAAACGCGGCCAGCATGTAAGCGCACCAGGTTCGAGTCTCGCCATGACTATACTGCGTTAACAATTTTCAATGATCATCTGGTGTAGTGGATATAAACGCGACCAGCACATAAGCGCACCAGGTTCGAGTCTCGCCATGACTATACTGCGTTAACAATTTTCTGCTGCAGTTTTCAGGGGTCATTTAACTAAAATCATTTTTGGTGTTTTTCAATCTATCCTTTCTTTCTAAAAATTCTAGATTAGCATCAATGTAAAGAATCTTTTTTATAAAGAATCTAAATATGTAACACAAATCTATGTTTTCAATATTGACAAGAAGTTATACTTGTGCAAAGAGTGGCCATTTGTTGACCAAATTTAGCCAAAAATTGCTTCATTTACATATTTTCCTCCAATATTTCCTAATTTGGCTTTCATTACTCAAAAGATAAATATCTTAGCTTCGCTTTCATTTCAACCAAACTTGTAATGAAAGAAAATGAAAGGAAGGTTGCAAAACTGCATATGAAAAAAAGTTTCAAAAATTGGGCTTGCATTTTCAAAGCCCTGGTAGAGTAAGGGTGAACCTTCCATTTCCCTTTGTATACCACTTCTTATCATATAAGCCCTGGTAGAGTAAGAGTTAACCTTCCATTTCCCTTTGTATACCACTTCTGATTATATAAGCCCTGGTAGAGTAAAAGTTAACCTTCCATTTCCCTTTGTATACATACTTCTAATCATATAAGCCCTGGTAGAGTAAGGGTTAACCTTCCATTTCCCTTTGTATACCACTTCTGATCATATAAGCCCTGGTAGAGTAAGGGTTAATCTTCCATTTCCCGTTGTATACCACTTCTGATCATATAAGCCCTGATAGAGTAAGGGTTAACCTTCCATTTCCCTTTGTATACCACTTCTGATCATATAAGCCCTGAGAGAGTAAGGGTTAACCTTCCATTTCCCTTTGTATACCACTTCTGATCATATAAGCCCTGGTAGAGTAAGGGTTAACCTTCCATTTTCCGTTGTATACCACTTCTGATCATATAAGCCCTGGTAGAGTAAGGGTTAACCTTCCACTTCAGACCATCATTAATTGGTTCTGCTATGAAAAAGTATTTACAATAAAGTAAAACATCCACCAACCTCTATTTTTTCCATTTCACATTCATTTCAGTCAATTTATCAAGTCATGACCAACCTTACATACTACATTGTCACATTATTGCTCTTTTTGGGTATTCCTGCATAGAGCAAACCAGGTATGCTAGAAGCATCAGGTTACGGGTATTCCTAGACTCCCTGATAGAGCAAACCAGGTATGCTAGAAGCATCAGGTTATGGGTATTCCTGCATAGACCCCCTGATAGAGCAAACGAGGTATGCTAGAAGCATCAGGTTACGGGTATTCCTGCATAGAGCAAACCAGGTATGCTAGAAGCATCAGGTTGCAGGTATTCCTGCATAGAGCAAACCAGGTACAGTATGCTAGAAGCATCAGGTTACAGGTATTCTGGCATAGACTCCCTGATAGAGCAAACCAGGTATGCTAGAAGCATCAGGTTACGGGTATTCCTGCATAGACTCCCTGATAGAGCAAACCAGGTATGCTAGAAGCATCAGGTTACCGGTATTCCTGCATAGAGCAAACCAGGTATGCTAGAAGCATCAGGTTACGGGTATTCTGGCATAGACTCCCTGATAGAGCAAACCAGGTATGCTAGAAGCATCAGGTTACAGGTATTCTGGCATAGACTCCCTGATAGAGCAAACCAGGTATGCTAGAAGCATCAGGTTACAGGTATTCTGGCATAGACTCCCTGATAGAGCAAACCAGGTATGCTAGAAGCATCAGGTTACGAGTATTCCTGCATAGACCCCTGATAGAGCAAACCAGGTATGCTAGAAGCATCAGGTTACGACCGACTCTAATGCAAGACCAATCCAGCATATGCCACACCACAGAACTAGCTTAGTTTAGTTTACACTTTTAGGCACATGATAGGGAAAGCACACGGAAGTCACCTTTGACTTGTTTTTAGTGTGGACCCAATTATTCAGAACTGCTCTATTTTTTAGTCAAACTGACAGAAATTTATCACGTTTAATGAGAGAATCATTCCACTCTTCTGAGATTTGGTAGTCTCAACATCCTTCATAAGTATTAATTTTTCCACTTAAAAGTTACATCATCAACGTGCTCTTGTACCAGACAAGAGGCAAAACATCTTATTTGTGTAGTCTTTGGTGTGACCAGTCCAGTCTCACTATCGAGTCTGAATCTCCTTGTTGAAAAGCAATGCTCAACTACTATATCAATACATACAATAGATGGAAGCAACTCTAGACCCCAAAATACAAAAAACCTCAAAACATTTCTAAATAGATTTTGAAGGATTTTTTTCTCAAATTAAGAAAATAAGAATATAGAAAAAGAGCTGCAACCAGAAATTGTAACTAACACCATTCACCACTAAGCCTCCTGATGGGAGTTAAAGAGTGTTGCACTTTTAAAAATCTCATTACTTTGTAATGATTAACTAACTAAACAGAAACATTCTTGGAACTTTACATATTTATTTGAAAAATTAAAAATTAAGAAAAATTTAAAAAAAGGAAGAATTCCAACAAATATTTCTCAGCTGACTCATAATAGCTGCCATTTTATTCTTTGAATAAACTCTCACTCAAGGCATCTGTTTATTTTGTATATCCTTTAAGAGGGTTCTTTAGTAAGGCTAATATTTTTCTCAATTTCAAATTGATGTTGACTAATGACACAATAACCTTTTTCTGCTGGTTCCTTTTTCCAATGAACCTTTCTGGGTTTAATGATTGACAGCTTGTTTTAACCAATCACCGCACGAATGTGCATAGCAACAAAATCTGTGTAACCAAGTGGGGGCAAACATCCTACGCCGTACTGGTACAGTACAGCTAGCTATGTAGTCAATGCAACTTACTGTACAAAACAAATTTCTGCACACACAATAGTGACGGCAAAATGGTAAACAAAAATTGCACTTACGGGCCTGCTGCGGGCTTTGTAAATCTGATTGCTGTTATCCAGAACAGTTAGCAAACTGAATTTTGTTCATCCTATTTGCTAAAAACTCTAAAAATCTGGAGAAGTGCCATAAATGAATCAAAGCTTGCGGCAGGCCTAGCGAACATCTCAATGTCAACGCATTGGTAATGCATGATTGCAGATTTGAGGTTTGTTTGCCCCACATAGTTACCGCGCTGCTATGGTGGATGTGGCCTATTTGGAAATATGGAAAGGTTAATCAAACATTAAAACAAACACACAATTGACATTTTCTCCCTCTTCACGAAAGGTGCCACATGCACAGAAGTGACAAGTGTATTGAAAGTAACTGGTGTATTGTTTTTATATACAAAAATGAAGTTTACAAATTAGGAACAGAGGTTGCGTTATATTTTTTGCCTGGCGTATTTGGTTATGACAAGCCCTTGAATTTCAGTGTATTTCAAGTTGTAAATTTGCCGTCTATGTACAGGGCACTACATAATGTACAGGGCACTGTGTAATGTACAGGGCACTGCGCACTAGCGAAGCATGCAAGTAATTGTTAACACACACTTGTGTAGGCCTGCCTCACCAAAGTGAATGAAAATCATGTGCTTAGAATACTAAAAACATTAAAAAATCGGACAATTATTATCATAAAAACATAAGGAAAAGGTGAAACCCAATCCTTGTATAATATTGATTGCTGAATCATGAAATTTGGAATAACAATCCCAAAATAAACTAGAAAATACTGTTGTTTATCGTATTCAAACTTTTAAGAGGTTTTAGTGAACTTTGACCAATTGTCAATGATAATATACTATTCAGATCTCGAACATGCCTACTTCTTTACAGTATAGTAACTTGACTTGTAGATTGTGATCACTTCACAGATACACGATCAACACAATACAAGAGGAAAGTAGAATCCTAAGTAATAATATCGTTGACAATTGAAAGCCTGCATTCAACACAACATCGAAACTTTCATGTCACTGTACAGTGTACGTACATCATGCATAGGGTCTATGTACTAGCCTATATGTTTAAGTACAGCACTACGGGCATATTGAATCATTCGGCGGTTAGTCTCGTAGTTGTGTCATTTTTCTTTTATTAAGTAATTCAAAATCATTTTTGTGTGAAATAAAACTTTGAATCGCATCAGAGAGGTAAGATGTTCATGATTTTCATTTATTTTAATGAAAATGTCTGGCGTAAAATTCCACATGCTACATCTAAATCTTATGATGCAGGTACAACCTGTGTCTAAAAAATTTCAGCCATGGCGTAATATACGACAAATTTGTCGTTAACGCGATCCCTGATTAGGAATTGTGAAATAAAATCATATAGCAACATATCAATATAATAAATAAAATATTAAACAGTACAAGCTAACAAAATAAACTAAACCATAACAAAAAAATATATTGTAAGCTCTTTGTTGTTCAAAGATATTTGCATATACCATGTATATAAACTTTCACATAAACCACAACATGGAAGTTCTTAATTAATTTAGAATGAGAATATAAAGAGGATCTTTGGCCAATATCCAATGAATTGTTTTATACCATGTACTATGGAGGTTAGATTACATACCTTGTACCAGTCTTATAAGAACTCTTTAAACTACAGAACCAAAAATTGCAAGAAAATTTTAGAGCAAAAAAGGGTATTTTTAACCTAAAATACACTGTGTTTTTTTTCCCCAAATACCCTGACTCTTGGGAGGCTATTAAATTTCAGTAAATACACCAATAATTTTCAGAACCTTAAATCCTTAACCTTAAATCTCACTGTGGTTTTCAGAACACATAAGTCATATATAAGCATTTATTCCACATTGTAGAAAAACTATGTTTGCAGTAGATTGTAGAAGATTGTACCTTTAGACACAATAGCACGAGAGCTGAAAAGTTTTAAAAACTGAATTATCACACCTTTAATATAATCTACTAACCTCATAAGCTTTTAAGTACACGTGTATGATCTTCCTCAACAGGGTATCAGTCAGAAAAAAGCGACTCTTTTTTTGACAATCCTAGACAAAAACTACAGAGGTTCTTGCACACAGATTTGTTTTTTTCTTCTTCACAAAACATCAACATTGTACTAACATTAGGATTACTGGAAGGCATGCATAGACAACATACAACCTCCACATTAACCAGATCCATTCCACCCGTATTAGAATCAAGAATGCTTTACTAAGTTAGAAGAAGATACACACAGATCTTTTCCATGAGCTAGAAGCATTATCTTTTCAATAAGATGGAAGCACATATTTTCAATAAGCTAGAAGCAGATCTTTGCACTAAGTTAGAAGCAGATCTTTTCAAAGAGCTAGAAGCAGATCTTTTCAAAAAGCTCGAAGCAGATCTTTTCAAAATTAAGCTAAAAGCAGATCTTTGCAATAAACTAGAAGCAAATCTTTGCAATAAGCTAGAAGCAGATCTTTGCAATAAGCTAGAAGCAGATCTTTGCAATAAGCTAGAAGCAGATCTTTGCAATAAATTAGAAGCAGATCTTTGCAATAAGCTAGAAGCAGATCTTTGCAATAAGCTAGAAGCAGATCTTTGCAATAAGCTAGAAGCAGATCTTTGCAATAAGTTGAAAGCAGATCTTTGCAATAAGCTAGAAGCAGATCTTTGCAATAAGTTAGAAGCAGATCTTTGCAATAAGCTAGAAGCAGATCTTTTTAATAAGCTAAAAGCTGATCTTTGCAATAAGTTGATCTTTGCAATAAGCTAGAAGCAGATCTTTGCAATAAGCTAGAAGCAGATCTTTGCAATAAGCTAGAAGCAGATCTTTGCAATAAGTTGAAAGCAGATCTTTGCAATAAGCTAGAAGCAGATATTTTCAATAAGCTAGAGGCAGATCTTTGCAATAAGTTAGAAGCAGATCTTTGCAATAAGCTAGAAGCAGATATTTCTAATAAGTTAGAAGCAGATCTCTTCAATAAGCTAGAAGCAGATATTTCTAATAAGCTAGAAGCAGATCTTTGCAATAAGTTGGAAGCAGATCCTTTTCAATAACTAGAAGCAGATCTTTGCAATAAGCTAGAAGCAGATTTTTTCAATAAGTTAGAAGCAGATCTTTTCATTAAGTTAGAAGCAGATCTTTTTCAATAACTAGAAGCAGATCTTTGCAATAAGTTGAAAGCAGATCTTTGCAATAAGCTAGAAGCAGATCTTTGCAATAAGTTAGAAGCAGATCTTTGCAATAAGCTAGAAGCAGATCTTTTTAATAAGCTAGAAGCAGATCTTTGTAATAAGTTAGAAGTTTGTTTGATGAGGGCTTAACGGTACCACAACAAGGAGGGTCAGATTGTGCCTGAGAGGTTAGATCATTTCAGAGGTAGGAAGAAAAGGCGAACAGGGGGAGAATAAGAGAAATACAAAAAGTAAAAGTCAGAAAGCTGGAATAAAGAGAGGAGGTGCATGGGTGAAAGAAACAAAGTAGAGAGAGGAGGGGTGGAAGAGGAGGATTAAATATGGTTGTAGAGGGAAGTATGATGAAGGAGGGAGATAAATTTATCAGGAGGATTTTTCCGGAAGAGCTTGGCAAATGAGTTTTGGAGAGCAAAGAAGCTCTGGGAAGGTTGTACAGGGGAGAGGGGGCAAGCAAGAAGAATGTGATGGACTATGAGGGTGCAATGGCAATTGTTGCAGAGAGGATGGGGAGTCAATAAGGAGGTGCGAGTGGGTGAGGTGGATGTGACCTATTCTACGACGGGTAATATGAACATTGTCGACACGAGAGAGGTTGTTGATGGTGGGTTTGATCGGAATGGTGGGCTGGATGACGTGGAGTTTGTTATTAATTTGGGAGTCCCATGAGGTTTGCCAGTGGTCACCAACAAGGAAAGCGATAAGCGGTTTGATGTTAGAAAGGGTTTTGGGAAATAGGGTAGGGGGAGGTTGCGGGCAAGCTTAGCGGCTGCATCAGCCCTGTCATTGCCAGGGATGCCAACATGGCTGGGTATCAAGAAGAAAAGAATACTTTTCCTGCAGAGGGTGGGCGAAAGGAGTTTCCAAATGAGGACATGGGATCTGAAGTTATCCCATTTAAGATCGAGTAAAGAAGTAAGAACAGCCTTGGAGTTGGAGAAGATGGCAAAGTGGCTGAGCGGAGAGTACACAATAAAGTTGAGAGCGAGGAGGATGACCTTTGCCTCGGCTGAAAAGATGGACGAGTAGTCGGGAAGTCTGCTACTGAGGGTGATGTCTTGGATGACGGCAGCAGCAGCTGTCTTGTTGCCTTCTTTGCAGCCATCAGTATGGATGAAGGTGTAGTTTGAGAGTTGGTCTTTAATTTGGTTGTGGAGATTGAAGAGGTTAGGGTGGGTTTGGGTTTTGTAATGAGTGGAGAGGCTCAGGTGGGTAGAAGGAAAGGGGTGGCCCAAGAAGGAAAAGTGGGCCAGGAGAAGGTGCCAAGAGTGGCGAACAGAGGTTGCGTTATATTTTTTTGCCTGCCGTATTTGGTTACGACAAGCCCTTGAAGTTCGGCGTATTTTGTAAATTTGCCGTCGTATGTACAGGGCACTGCGTAATTTACAGGGCATTGTGTAATGTACAGGGCACTGCACGCTAGCGAAGCATGCAAGTAATTGTTAAACACTCACACTTGTGTAAGCCTGCCTTGCTAAAGTGAATGAAAACTGCGCTTAGAATACCTAAAACATTAACAAATCGGACTCTTACTATCATACAAATATTTTTTTTAAATTCATACCCAATCCTTGTATAATAATGTTGATTGTTGAATCATGAAATTTGGGTTAACAATCCCAAAAAACTAGGAAATACATTTGTTTATCGTATACAAAGTTTTATGAGGTTTTAGTGAACTTTTACCAATTGTAAAACATAATATACTATTTAGATCTCGAACACGCCTACAGTACTTCTTTACAGTATAGTACCTTGACTTGCAGATTGTGATGACTTCACAGATACACGATCAACACAATACACGAGGAATGTAGAATCTTAACTAATAATATCGTTGTCAATTGACAGCCTGCATTTAAAACAACATCAAACCTTTCATGTACACTTTACAGTGTACGTACATCATGCATAGGGCCTATGTACTAGCCTATATGTGTTTATGTACAGCACTACGGGCATGTTAAATCATTCGGCCGTTAGTCTCGTAGTTGTTTCATTTTTCCTTTCTTTATAAGTAATTCAAAATCATTTTTGTGTGAAATCAAACTTTGAATCGCATCAGAGAGGTAAGATGTTCATGATTTTCATTTATGTTAATGAAAATCTCTGGCGTAAAATTCCATATGCTACATCGAAATCTTACGACGCAGGTACAACCTGTGTCAAGAGAAATTCAGTCATGGCGTAATATACGACAAATTTGTCGTTAACGCGATCTCTGGTGGCGGGCTTGATGCCGAGACGGAGGTCTGATTTAATGCTTAAGCTTAAGGGAGGGCATAGGGTTTTAGTCCTATCAAAGAGGGTGGAGAAATTGGGGTACCTAATGAGGTTGTAAACAGGGTTCTGGGTGTTGGTGAGGACTCTAAAAGCAAAGCTAGAAGTGGATCTTTTCAATAGGATAGAAGCAGATCTTTTCAATAAATTAAAAGTTGGTCCTTATTACAAGAAGATGGAAGCAGATATTTTAGTAAAATGGAAGCAGATCTCTTAATAAGTTAGAAGTAGATCTTACCACTAGTATAGTGGTCCTATTTTTTTCCAGTAAATTACAGGGAAATCTTCTCAACAAGTCACAAGCAGATATTTTTAATAAGTTAAAAGTAAATAATTTCAGTTAATATGTTCAAATCTCAACCCCCTGTCTTAAGTTAAATGCATAATAATATATATAATTGTTTTTGTTAACGTGTTTAATGAAACTGTGCACTATAAACAGCAATTTTACTGCATGAAATCACAAATAAAATCCCTCTTAAGGTTGGATGATTTTGGTCTTTAAAAGCCGAGGTCTCAATGGTAATTTATGTTTTTAAACTATTATTTCCACTGTTTTTACTGTACAAAACCATCTATAATGTAACTGGAAAGGACTGCATGTGACATTGAAGCACAAAGCATTCCTCTCGTTAGTTAAATGATACTAATTGCCCATGCAATGATGAATATCTAACCCCTACTAGAATGAATTACCACTTATAAAAAGACAAGCAACTTTCCATGTTTTAAAGATAATTGCAAGATATTTTCATTTGTCTGCATTTGCATGGAACAGCAACAACACGCACCAATTAACTGCTTTCAGCCTTTCTACCTAATCTATAAACTCTTACAAAAAGAATGCATGAAGTGAATGACTGGAAGCTCAGATCTATTTTCAACTGATAATCTATTGTACTTGGGCATTACTTTTGGTTGCAGTTGCCAGGCCCAATCTTTTACTTGAGATATCTAACATTGTGTTGACTAGTGCTTCCAGTGAATAGTGATGGCGCCAACCCCAATCTCTGCGTGCTGTCGAGTCATCCAGACTTTGGGGCCATGTTTCAGCTGCAAAGAAATGATGGACGTAAAGTATGAGTATAAGCAGTTTGCATTTAAATCAATCTTTCTACACATAGCTATACACATCAATTAAAATGATTAATCACAGCAACATCATTAGTACAATATAATATTAGAAAGGTTGATACCACCCCTTCCTGTTCATCCCATGCTGACAGTTATGAAAGATTAAAAGCATTTAAGTGCATAGATCATAAACAAGAACAGTCGAAAGGACAATATGCTCAACTTTTCAAAGGTAGTATATAGAATGGGCCTATTAAGGAAAATATATAAGGTTGTAGGGGCAGATGATTTCAAATTATTAAAGCTTTAAAAAATGCACTTATATTTTCATTTGCTTTTTTTACATTTTACTACAAGCTTCAAATTATCTTGAGTTTACCCAGATATTATAAGAAAAGAAAAAAAAGTTCACACATGCAGTAGCTCAGAAAACATGTAAAACGTAGCAGTCTTTATGACTATAACACCTCTTTTAGTTCTATCAATTGAACATGAACAACAAAGAAAGGAGCGGCCCTAACTTGCTAATGTCAATGAAAGAATGTCATTAATCATTTCCAGCCTGTACGATACCCCAACCCCTACACATTCCCAGAACTACATCTTTGATTGTAATACAGCTTCTAATTTAAGAAAATATGTGTGTCAAGCAACATGCAAAATGTACAATAACATTAAAGCAAAATTATGTGAAACATTATTGCTTAATATATTACAAACTAGACATTGGAAACGATACAAATCCCCTCACCGCTAATAATGCATATTCCAGACTGTATCACATTCCAACCTATCCCAAATGTCATCCCATGCCTATACTCCGTGCAATCACATCTGAAAACTAGATATATACTGTACGTCATTCCACCACTTGCATGATCAACATGCCATCAAAACTGAAATCAAGCTGACACCCCACCACATACCATTCCATCCTGTTCCACATGTCGACCCACCCTGTTCCACATGCCAACCCACCCTGTTCCACATGCCAATCCACCCTGTTCTACATGCCAACCCACCCTCCTGTCCAACATGCCAATGCATCATGACCCACATCCCACCCCACCCTGCCCTGCCCTACATACAATTCCACCCTGTCCCACATGAAATCCTACCCTCATCCTAATTCCTTCAGCTACTTTATCATCATGTTATCATCTACCCCACATTCCACTTATTGTTTTTATTTTCTAAACCCCTAATTTAAATTCTTTAGAAGTGAGGAAACTTTTATTTGCTTCTTTATTCATGGCAAGACAATTTTTTTGATTCCTATTCATATCATGTTAATATCATAAAAAAACTAGAAATGTGAAGTTAGTCTTTTTGATCTCAGGTCAAATATTTTTGAGATCAATTATTTTTCATATCAGGTCAAACATTTTGCAGCAAAGTCCATTCTTATGCAAATAACCTAATTAATATGCACACAATACCTCCCCAACAAGTGTGAACAATTATACTGTGAGTTATACTTACCTTCCATGCTATTAATATGCAATCTGGTCACATAACCTGATTCTAACCGACCTTAAAAACATAGTTACCAGCCCAGCCCTGACCTCTAAATAACCTTTACTAACCCTCACTTAACATTCCACTGAGGCCTGAACGAGAGGGGAGGCAGGCCGGGATGCATGGAAGGTAAGTATAACTCTCTTAAATATCCCCACTATGCTTAGCGGGGTAAAATTACCTTAAGTTATACCTTACCTTCCATGCTATTAATTGTTAATTATTAATCAAATTGCGACCAAGGATAGGAAGGAAGGGAATTCAGGTCACAGCACAATTTTCTAAAGGCTGGTACTAAAACTCTCTCTAGTCTTATCCCGCTTAAAGGACGAAATTCCTTCTCCTCTTAAGGATGAAAGACCTCAGAGTGGGAAGTACTAATACATAGTAAACCAGTTCTAGTCAAACCGAACAAGGCACTATTCGTTAACAGTAACTAAGGTAAACGTTGCATGAACCAGAGCTAGAAACTCGGAAAACATGCCATCCAGAAGAGCGTTCGTCCATGAGACAGAACTGGCGAATAAAATATGATTGGGAAAGAAGCGTGTACTAGCTAAAATGAATTGAAGAATTCCCGGACCGAGGAAAAATTTGTTAGCACGTAACTGCATTAGAGCAAAAGTTAGCGGGGTAACACAAAATTCACAAAGTATTAATTAAGTCAGGCAAAAACAAGGGAAAAAAACGTGATATGCATTTTCACGAACGGCGGCACAAGAAATCCCGTGAAAGGGGCTATGCCTAGAACCCAAGTGCACACCCCGGCCGTTCCATGAAAAGTGTTGACTACTTTAAGAGATTGCTTCTAGATGAACCATAAGAGGAAAATGTCTCATGACACAGAACGATAAGATCTCCGTGTATCTTCCCAGTGGTAGCGAATCAATGACCATCGACCCAACTGGAAAACCTTGGTGGATGGCTGCAAGCTATCCTAAAGCCCGTGATTGAACCAAGTCTGAGAGAGGGGTCCCCTCCAAAACAGGGAGGGGGGTGAACAACTCCTCGAAGGGCCTTGCTATGCCAAGGATCGGCGAACAAAGGCCACACAGTAAAACGAAGTGCTCTGGGACTGTGATGCAGTTTGCCGGAGCCAGGGAAAGAGACAAAAGTCGTCCCTGACTAGAGGCTCGTACGGGAAGCCTGCAAAATCTTAAGCAGCTGAGGGAACCGCAGTTGGCCGGGCCAAGTGGGCGCTATCAGTCGTACATCGCCTTGCTTAGCATACCGGTACTAGCATGAAAGGCGGAAAACGTAACTCACACAGTGAGTCCCTTTAAAAAGAAAATGTGTAGACCCTGAAAACTGCGGGTCAGGACATAGGATGTAAAGAATTGATAGCTTGCATCGGTCGCATTATCCCAAAGTGTGTTATCCGGGTTTACCATACGTTATCCCGTGTAGGTCCTGTGGGGGCCGTAACGGCTCGTTCACCGGAGCCATGTAAGGCTAGACTCTGGAAGCGTAGAGGCCCGTACAACGGAGCCGTAAGGGCTTGTAGAGTGTAGCTACAGAACTGTATGGACCTGTAACGCCATGTCCTGGACTCGTAAACTCATGTCTTGGAGCCGTAGGGACCAGTATAGAGCCGTTCAGAGGGCCCGTAAAGTTGTGGTACTCCCGGGTTTACCGTATATTGTATGTAAAACTGTGCTAATCTCTTTATAGTTTGAGCGGAACATCACGTTCAACCCGAATATTATACCCAGTGTAGTTCGGACGGTCATGGAACTACGTAACATGGAGAAAATAGCTCTCATGATGCTATGCCTCTCGTGGAGATGGTTTTCCTATCACCCGACCACCAAGCTTCGTAACCTAAGGAAGCCCTTACACGCGACGCATTGCGGGGCCATCCTGGGTGCGCAACGCACCAAAATTTGGGGACCTGTCCTCCATGTCCATGATGCTGGTGAAAACTTTTGCTGAATCATGACGTTTAATGCGAAAATCTTACTAAGGTAGCTCACACGACCGTGGAACTGCGTAGCTGATGGCTACGGTAACAAGAAGAAAATAGCTCTCGTGTTGTTATCCTTGTAAAGATTGTTATTTATCACCTGACCATGTAGCTTTATAGCTAGCGGGTCTATTTTCGGGTTTGTCGTACATTGTACGTTACCCCGCAACAAAACTATGAAGCCGTACGGACCTGTTCACTGGAGCCGTATGGCTTAAAGAAGTGTTTACACGCAACGTATTGCGGGACATCTTGGGTGCATGATGCACCGACACTCAGGGACCTGTCCTCCGCGTCCATGATACTGGTGAAAAATATTGCGGAACTGTAATGTTCAACGCGGACAATCTTATTAATGCAGTTCACAGGGCTGTGGAACTGCGTAGCTAATGGCTACAGGACCAAGAAGAAAATAGCTCTCTTGATGCTATACTTCTTGCGAAGATTTTCACTTATCACCTGACCACGTAGCTTCGTAGCTAGCGGGTCTATTTCCGAGTCTATCTATCCTTGGAGCTGTAAGAAGCCGACTCCTCGAACACCCTGTGGTGACGTCGACCCAATACGCATGTGCCAACATTGATTGAAGAAATTGGCCTAATGCATACGAAAACCTGTACTGAAGATATCCTAACATGTTAATACAATGTATAGCATAACGCTAGGTTCCTTGTGGAAGGGCAGGCTGAGGGTGACAAACACTTAAACCCAGGGGCAAGACGTTCACTAGACAGGCACACTTGGTGCTCTAGGGCCTAAAAACACCCGCTGCGAGAGTGGGACTCTCTTGAACTAGCTACCCACTTTGTACGGATGGAGACAAAAATACTCTATCCTAAGTGTAGGCTAAACGGGAAAGTCCTGTAAGTCGGACCGAAGAAATCCCAGACCCATGGCTACCTTGTCTTACTTCAAAAGACTTGAAAAGGTGAACCGAATAAGGCAGAACAGTGTAAAAACCTGCCTGGTAGAAGCTGCAAGGGAGAAAATTGTTAGAAAAAGCTCAAATTGATAAAAGAAAATTTGACCACTTCCAGCGATGTTGTGATAACAACGCGTTGAAAAGAAGTTAGGGTTAGTAGAGGTTATATGGAGGTCAGGGCTGGGCTAGTGACTACGTTTTTATAGTCGGTTAGAAGTGCATTAGAATCAAGTCATGTGACCAGATTGCATATTAATAGCATGGAAGGTAAGGTATAAATTGAAGTAAATAAGCTAATTAGTATGCACGCACAAACTCTAGAGATGTGCATTTTCGTTTCATTCAGTAAATGATAAACGATCCATTTAATTGATCACTTATAGTGTGTACATGATCATACACCAAAAATACAATAACAAATTTAGGAAATGTTTGCGGCACTGGTTATATCCCTACAATAACCACAACGTAACCATTGCGATCACCAGCCAAAAAATAAGTAAAGAATGTCACAAAACTTGAGTAGGGCCTATATGAAGTCTTCAAATTACCTGTAAGGCTGAAAAGTTGTCCAAAATAATGATCCATGATTTGAGAACACACTTTAAACAGATGCAGAAATAAAATATCTGTTAATAAATTGCCGCATCTTGCAAGCATTTTAAAATGTTTACAACACTTATGACTGTGCCATACAAGTTTCAAAAGTGCGCCACCAGACACAGTAGTGTACTGTATAAAAAATATTTCAACCCATTGTCATTCCCAACTGCACTGCATTTGATCATCCCTCTTGAAAACATAACTTTGTTCTCTGTGAACTAAGCTAAAATCTTGGCAACTTCGAAACAAATTTGTTCAATTATTTCGTAATTTTTTTTGCTTTTTGTGCAATTTATTCGACTCATCAAGGTAATCATTGCAATTATTTGTGGTGAAAATAACAATCAATGCTTTTTATCCCTGTATTTCTGGGTTCGTTTTACAGCTTGTAAAACAGGCCTAACAATAGTGTAGTATAGCATTGCTAATCAGGTCTTAGCCTCTACATCAAGCTTAAGTAGCTTAAATTTTGATGTATCAGAGTGAAAGATTAATGGGAATTTAACACCTGCATTAAAGAGGATGGAATCTTTTTGGTTAATGGTTCTTTAAGTTTGAATTGTAAGATCATTGATTGTTGTGTGTGGTGAATGTTATTGATTTTGAATGCAAACTCAAAAGTATCGTTGGGAAATTGATAAGGGAACTTTCTGGGTGATTTTCCGTGTAAACGATGCATTAATTTTGTAAACCATAAACAATGTTTTCGACCGTGTACACAATAATCGGTAAACGGTCGCATCCCTAGCAATCTCAAATCATGCTCATCATTTGTACAGTGCCCATGTCCTTTACCCCTATGCCAAGTCACATGAATTTACACATTATAAGTTATGAAAACTAACCAAAAACTTTAACCAAAATGTTAACCTGACAAATATTTCCATTGTTATGCAAATAAGCTAATTAGTATGCACACAACCCTCCAATCATGCTCATTTGAACAGTACCCTTGTCCTCTACCCCTATACCAAGTCACATGAATGTACACCATTCATAACTTAAGTTATGAAAACTTTGACCAAACCCCAACCCGACGCCGGGGTAGTAGAATAGCTCTACTATTCTTCAAATAGTCGAGCTAATAAAAATGAAAATAGTCAAGTTTTAATTGTTACAAGCTACTACTGATCTTTATAACTTATAGGGAAACTTAATTGTCCACCAACCACACTTTCATTTATTATACAGCACACAAATATAATCCAACAACGAAAGACTCTCTTCAACAAAATGTCAATAAAAACATTTTTATAGTTAATAGTAGCCATTTACCTTGAGACATCTTCCTAGATGACAAAACTATCTTTTAGATGAACTATTTTCCTCCACTTTTAAATTATCAAATAAGATGCAGCTTATACAGTCTTTAACAAAATCATGGATTTTTGTCATCCCCTGAAATCAGTCTCACGTGCACCTCAAAAACATTGATTGGCCATTTGTTATTCCTAACTGCTGGTAAGTAATTCTTTTGCTTTTTGTGACCAACATTTATCCAATCATGATAGAGCTTTAAGACTGCATGCAGAAGTTCAATATTCTTACCAATTTGCTGTCTACTATCAGGCTTGTACTCAATCTTAAAGTTGGGGATATATTTGCGTATTTCTGCTGCCAATTCCTCTGGATTGAATGATATGGCTGAAAGGTTGTATGTCCTCAATGACAAAAAGTGTTCTGGTGCCTCAAGAACCTCGACAATTCCACGCAAACAATCATCGATGTAAATCATGGGAAGGGTGGTATCGGGATTCAGAAAGCACTCATACTTGCCAGTCTGTAAAGCTTCATCAAATATATGAACTGCATAATCTGACAAAAAAATACAAAATGTGTCACAAAAGAGGAAAGTCAGATATTTATATTATAAGAGTTTTTGCAATGCCCAGCATCATGATAAGGATCATTTAGCAGACAGGATGTGATTGAAATGTTCATTTCATAAAATATACCTTTGTTCTGGACAATACAATTACAGCAAAACGTTACTTTCTTTTTAGTGCCAATCAACTTTAATACAAAGTGTTAAACCACCTCCCCCCTTAAGTTAACATCTCCCTCCAAATTGCTGTGTCAAACCACTGTCCGATCATTACATGCAGTTTGAGATAAATGGTTTGTTTGTTTGTTTGATGAGAGTTTAACAGCACCACAACAGCAAGGGTCAAATTGTGCCTGAGAGGTTAGATCATTCCAGAGGTAGGAAGGAGAGTAAACAGGGGAGATTGAGAGAAACACGAGAACTAAAAGCCAGAAAGCTGGGATCAAGAGAGGAGGTGTATGGGTGGAAAAATAATGTCCCTTTTAAAACCTACACAGAAACTCACCCTATCTCATCATTTTCATTTGATATTCTTTTATAAAAACAATTTCAGAAATTCAAAAGGTTTTTTTTATTTTAACAATAGATGCACCATCAATTGGTGTGTTAACTGGGTGTGCATAACTGGAAATGGATTCCTAAGGGTCTCCAAAATACTGGACTTGTCAGGTGTCTGAGAGTTTTATCTGGCATCAGGATGGGCATTTATGCCTAATATGCTTATACTATCATTAGAAAATTGACCTTATTCACCATTGAACTCTACAATACAGATGAAGAGCATATAAGCTAATATTTCATATCATTATACTTGAGCAAACACTACTTGCATATCATTTTCAAATTCTGAGCAGAAAATTGATCATCCCACGAAACCAAAGAGATACTCTAAACCCTTTCAGGATATATGCAAATCAAGAACAAATACCTGTTGTTCCTCCACCCAAAACTCCAGTTGCTGAGAGAACCCCAGGAAGACGAAGACATCGGAAATCTACACCAAATTTGTGACAGTAATACTAGACAAAAAAAAAATTAAATCTTATTTTAAAAAACAACTTTGAAAGAAAATCATCAGATTGACTTTTTCATGTCTAAGAAGGAGATATGAAATACAGCATATTGCAAAATGTATGAGACTATGATATCAAAAACGGTTCCTATTTCTGAGATGTTGTTGCTTCATTAATGAACAGAATCAACAAATTGTTTTATCATTATATATCAGAAAAGAAACAAGAAAGATAGTTTATTTTACAAATGAATAACCTGAATAATTAATTTCACAGCAACATAAATTTACAGCATAGTGGAGTTCACAATTTTCTGTGACAGATCCCTCCCCTTGTTTCAGGATTCTCTAACAGAACCAAAATTGATCGAGCCCCTTCTTAACAGGGACACCAACAATTTATGATTCATTATTCATGAAGTCACCAACTTAAAAAGAAGCTATAATGTTCTCTGAATCCTTCACTCACCTCTCCCAAGAGTTCTGCGTGCACTTTCGACACTCCATATATTGTTTTGGGTCTCTGTACACACAGGTCTGGAGTGTTCACCTTAGGAGATTCAGGTCCAAATGCTCCTATAGTACTCGGGCAAAATATCCGCAGGTTGTACATCTTGGCCAGTTCCATGACATTATGAAGACCTTGAATGTTGACTTTGATCGCAAGAGGCACATCCTGAAATAAAGAAGATTTTAAAACTATTAATGTGTGTCAGACATAAATATTCAGCTTTTCAAAACCGCATTTATGATATGATGATGCTATATACATACTTCTAAAATCAAATGGTAAAATTCTTTATAACAGATATCATTTGACAATGAAGTTTGAAAAGTCACCTCAAACACCTGAATATATTCTACTTTCGACATTAAAGAAGACATAAAGTTAAATATTCTAGCTTCATGTATGATAGAGAATTAAAAAATAAACCCACCAAAAACAGTATCATAAAATCTTATTCCATTCTCATGTTATCCAAGTTTGAGGTTGTAACATGGGCATTGCCATTTTGTCTAATTTTACGTTAAAATCATGCCATTACATACAAAATTAATTTCTTTGAAATTTTCTTTCCAAAATCTTTGACATTAGGTTTTAAGGGCTTAAATCAGTAATATCATATACAAATAAAAATGTAAAGACCCATGCAAAGGAATCAATATTTCTTAGAAGTTAGAAAATTTGAAACAGATTATAAAGAAATAAATAAATATTATATTCTGCACTGGGTGCATGACATCATTTTGAGAGGGTGTATAAACAAAATGGCTTCTTCCATGTAAGCTTGTATTAACAGTATTAATGTTTTAATAAATTAGAAAATATATGCCTAAATTGTGTTCTATAATGTGAGATTTCTTCACATGAATTAATAATTATGATTTCTATAATATCAAATGAAGAAAAGTAAGACTTTATGTCTTCTTTAAAGTGATACAAAAAGGACTATGAGTACACTTACCTTGATACATTATCTATACATTACTAGTACCATAAAACCACCCAATTTTTGTCTTTTATTTCTATCAGAACAGCAGCTATTATTTGGCTTACTTTAACTCTGTTTTGCTGTTCATTTCATGTTTATGCCACTCACTCACTCTTTTCCAGTCTTTTTCTCACTCACTCACTCACTCTATTTCTCTCACACTCACTTTTTCTCACTCACTCACTTTTTTTCTCTCACACTCACTCACTCACTCTTTTTCTCTCACACTCACTCTTTCTCTCTCTTTTTCTCTCATACTCACTTTTTCTCTCATACTCACTTTTCTCTCACACTCCCTCTTTCTCTCACACTCTCTTTTTCTCTCACACTCTCTTTCTCTTACTCTCTCTAACTCACTCTCTTTTTCTCTCACACTCACTCTCTCTCTTTTTCTCTCACTCTCTCTTTCTCACTCTCTTTTTCACTCTCTCTCATATTCTCTCTCTCTCTTTGTCTGTCTGTCTGTCTGTCTGTCTCTCTCTCTCTTTCTCACTCTTTCTCACTGTCTCTCTCTTTCTCACTGTCTCTCTCTCTCTGTTTCTCACTCTGTATGTCTGTCTGTCTGTCTCTCTCTCTCTTTTTCTTACTCTGTCTGTCTCTTTCTCACTCTGTCTGTCTGTCTCTTTCTCACTCTGTCTGTCTGTCTGTCTCTCTCTCTAATATATTTAAACATACATACTTATACATACATACAAGTTTTTAACCTATCTTTTCATGCATTACTTTTTATGAATAAATATTTACTTTATACATATATGAGATGCACAGGCTCAGTGGTTAACAAGTCATGCTCATATGCAAAAGGTATCAGGTTCAACTCCCATCGCGAGCGCTGCATTTTGAGCCCTTGCTCCAGTCCACTCAGCTGTAAAATGATTACCGGCACTGGGGAGTTGACCTGCCATGGACTGGCGTCTTGTTCAGAGAAAGTTATGTGCTTTAACCCCCTTGCACCATGGAAACCAGGCATAAGCACCGGCCCTATGAGCCCTAATGGCTCGGATGGATTTACTTATACCTATAGAGTAAGAGTGGCCAAGTGATAATTTCAAGTAAATATTCTCCCACATTCTATGATGTCATTAACTGTGTACATAGATCAGAGATAACATATTTTATTGTACCATGCATCAACAAACAATCTATATATAGATCACCCTTTTTTCTACTTTGTTAATGCAGGAAAAAAATCATATTAAAACTGTTTTTAAATGTTCTGAATTTTATTAAGTAATTTTGATTTCTAATATACAGCAAACCAATTGTGTTTTTTAACGTTGTCGTTGGTGTACAGTTTTATTAAAGGAGTATAATCAAGTACAGTAGAAATAAGAGCTTAATCCATAACATGATTACTTACCATCTCACCAACAGCACTTAACAAAGCACTCAAGTGTACCACCCAATCTATATTGTAATTGACAATGGTTTCTTGAAGGTTGCGGAAGTCGAGCACATCCAAAAATCTGTATGGCCCTGCAAAATATAGAACATCACATAAGTGCAAAACATATTTAGGAGAAAATAAATGTCAAATACAACACTGACTGCACTTTTTAAGATGGGAATAAACAAAACAAGGGTTTTTTCTTCTTTTGTTGACAAATGTTTAAACTTACATTTCTCTATTCTATTCTACTTCAACAAACAAAAACAAATAAGCCAAGATAAAAAATGAATAAAAAGAAATTGTCAACAGGGCTTCTCCTTTAAATTGAAATATCAAAAGTGTCGATAGTCTATGCACAAATTCAAAAAATAAAGTGTAGGAAAGCAAAGGTTAACAATACCACTAAATGTTACAATATGCTAAGTTAGAACCCCAAAAACCAGAAAAAAATAATCAACTTTGCAAAACATCTCACAGTAATTCCTTTTGGGGCTTAATGAACTTTTGTAGAGCCATGTCTTAAAACTTAACATTTCTTATTCTTTTAACAAAAATTAAAACACATAGCAAAATCATACAACATTATTCCTTAAAAAAACTAATAACCAGAACCAAAAGGTTTTGCAGTTCCAGTGTTTTTCCATATGCTGATTGATTTGCAAGTCTTGTATTAACTGTCATTGCATACCATGAAATATTTGTTCCATAGCATTTATATTATATTACAAGAATTTGTTAGTAAGCTCTGCCTACTCATTAATATTCATGGCATCACTAGTACAACACTAAAACATATGTACAGATCATGACCCATCTGTGTACGAGATACGGCACATCCGATATACCGTTCATACAGTATGATGTTTACATCCATTAGCACTTTCACATTAAGCCACGCCTACCATGCATACCAATGATTTCTGTTGATAACATAAGCATGTACACAATAACCAACAATAATATCATGCCCGATATGACAAAAAGCAGACATACACTTGCTCATTAATCACTTTTTCAAACTTTTATCCCTGCCCATTCATCAATATGCATGCTATCACAACCAAAAACAATAGGGCACATCTGCACGCCATGAGCTATCTGTGGACCAAACATGACACGAATCCAGTTCATAGTTTTTTAGATATTGTGTTTATAAACTTTTTGTTTACAAAATCATATTAAGCCCCACCCACTTCGCATATTCATAAAAGTCAAAGTTTTTATATAATGAACACATCATTATTATAACAAAAATGAAACAAAACAGAAATGTGATTGTCAAAATAAAGAGCTTTTCAAGATTTTTATATTAAGCCCTGCCCTGGTGTTGGGAGGGAGATAGATATTGCAGAGAGTGAAAGTTTTGTGGAGGGAGATAGAAATACAGATGGCCTGAAGGTCGGTGTGCACACGAACAGGGCTGTGTGGGATATCGTGTCTAACGAGAATGGAGACGCCACCACAGGCCCTGTCAGCATCCACTTGATGTTTGTGATAGCAAGCAAAGTTGTTAAGGGAGTAATGGTCCGTGGTTTTCAAGAAAGTTTCTTGTAGGCAGAAGACGACCGGGTTGAAGGTGGAGGCCAGAAGGTCGATTTCTTCAGAATTGGCCTTAAGGCTCCTAATGTTCCATTGTATGATGTTGTGGGTGTTATTGTAATTGATTGTGGTGTATGCCATAAAGGAGGCGGGGTTATCTGGAGGAAGATCTGCTGGGTCTGAGTTCGCTTGTTTTTTCTTTGGATTTGTTTCTTTGGGAGCGATTGTTTTTGAAAATTGGACGAGAAGTATGATCGATGTGTTCGTAATCAACAATCCATACTCTCTTCAGTGTGGGTTTGGGAGGTGGGTTGTTTGTTGATTGGTTGTTTGTTGATAGGTTGTTTGTTGATTGGTTGTTTTTTGGTTGGTTGTTTGCTGGTTGATTTGTTGGTTTGTTGGTTGTTTGCTTGGCTGGTTTTAGCTTGATGTATGAAGGTATTAGTGGAGTTGGTGTAGGGGCGGTAGGGGCTTTAGAGTAGGAAGGGGTTGAGGAGAGAAGTGGTGGTGGAGGTGGTGTGGGTATTGGGTGTGATTGGGTTGTTGGAAATGGTGATGGGCTTAGGACTAGGTAAGAAGAGCCAGGTGAGGTCGGTTTGGGCATGGGAGTTAGTTTTGTTGTGTTAGTTGTGTTTGGGGGGTGGAATTAGAGTTAGAGGAGACTACGTTTGAGTAGGAAGGCTTGGAGTTAAGGGAAGCGAGGAATTGTTTCCTGGCCTCAGGGTAGGTTATGTTGGGGTTAAGGGTTTTAAGTTTTGTAATTTGTTTTCCTGAAGCCAGGTGGGACAGTCTTTCGAGAAGGAGGGATGGTTTGCTGAGTGTTTACCGTCACAATTTGTGCAGAGTGGGGGTTGGTGCAGGAGGTGTTGTCATGGTCCGGGGCTCCGCAGTTACCACAGCGCTTGGCTGTGGCAGGAGTTCTTCCGTGGCCATACCTCTGACAATTGTAGCAACGTAAAGGGTTAGGAATATAAAGGCGACCTGGATTCTCAGGTAGCCGGCAATGATGTGGGAGGGGAGAGTTGGAGTTGCGAAAGTGAGAAATATGGTGTTGGTGGGAGTTTGCTCCGTCTCTCTTTAGAACGAGACGACGGGCTTCGTTACATGTTGGTTAGCTAGTTCTTCTTGGAGGTCGTCATCGGTCATGTACGCAAGATCGCTGGTGTGCGTGACGCCTTTGCTGGAGTTTAGGGAACGATGGGGGTGACTGTGATGTCGATACCAGAATTGGATAGGGTTTTGGTGGAAAGGAGGGTGGTGGCTTGGTGTCCCTGGTGCAGTGCACCAGAGATCACCGGATCTAAGGGTAGAGACTTTGGGGAGGGTACCGGGATGAGGAAAGGAGAAACTTTTTAAAGCTTTCCTGCTTGTTGGTGGCATGGATTATAAGGATTTTTGGGATTGGGGTTGCAGAATGGTCAATGATGGTAGCAGGTGGGTCACGGGGAGGGGAGGGGGGGGTCAAGGTCAAGGTCACTGCATAGGCGCTTTGTCATTATGAAAGAAAAAACCAAGGGCCGAGAGACCCGAGGCAGCTAGAAAAAAAAAAAAAAAAAAAAAAAAAAATCGCGGAACCACTATATGGGGACCGCTGTATTAGTAACGAAGGGCGTGAAAAGTCGGGACAGAACGAGGGAAAATATAATAGAAAAAAAGAAAAGAAACGATCTCACCGAGGATAAAAGCCCATCCACCGAAAAGAAAATTCCGAAATGAAGTTATAAAACAAAAAGGTGCAAATTGGAGAGAAATTGGAGCGAAAATAGTTTAGGAGAATAGGATCAGTTGTCACGTCGCTCTCGAAAGTGCTTTGAGTAAGCATGTAATGTAGCCAAGGACTAATTTGATTTGCCTCAACGAGCAGCAGTTATGTGGCTTGAGCCTCAGATGAATGAACTATTGTGTACTGTATGTGTACGGTGTAACAGTAGCTGGTTACTAAGGGTTTGTGTCATAAAGGCCTTATGGCCCGTCGTGACTCGTCTCTGACCCAACCAAACACCCCAAACGCGACGCCCAACTTATTATGTTTACCAACACAACACAGATAACTTCAAATGCCATACACTTCACGCACACTAAACTTTACTGTACATACAAGTACAGTATGATAGGCCTCAGTGATTAGATGTGTCAATGAACTTTTCATCATGACAAAGACCTTGAAAAGAAGTTCGTCCACTGCGGATTTTATTGATTTTTGTTTTCAAAGCAGCAAATACCATTCAATGTTTTCCTTTTCAACAATGGACAGCATGGCCGGTGGATTCATGTATAACTCTCTGCCAGCAATCTTGTACTATTAACTTAGTGCTATAGTGTGCATGCATGGTAAATCACTGTATGATACTGTAAGTGCGTTTATCGTGGGAGAAATAAAGATTCACGACATATAATGTATCTTATCTGAAAACATACACATGCATTTGAACTTCAAAAGTGTTGTTATGAGTTTGAAATAAAAATAAAAACTTTGTGTCGTATTCTACCTCCACTGTCCTTTGCATCTACCTTCTGTTTAATCACTCATTGGGCCCACTTCATCTCATACTGACGGACGAGGAACAGATGTGGTGTTTACAATACTTTCATTCACTTTACATCAGTTTGATTTGCATTATAACTTTTAAACAGAATTATATCTTTTACTTATAATCACATATACAGTATACCCAAGCCCTTGATATGTTGTCTGTGATAATCCGAGTTAATTCAACTGAACAGAAGCTGCCCTCGGAAATACAGGTTCCTTCCGACCCACAATTCCACCCGTAGGGCTAAAACATTTACTCCCAGGCTTCATATATCATACGTAGCGTGAATGTATTGCTAAAGATGGGTGTGATATAAAATGTTTGTTCTTTTGTCAGTCTCATCTAAGTCAATGCTACTTACGTTTCACTAATCAAAACTGAAATTGTAATTGTTTCAAAATAATTCGGGAGGGATTGCAATTGCTATATGATCATTATTTTACCTAGCGCGACACTATGAGGGAAGGGAAGTATCCCCCCATGAGATCGCTTCCTCCCCATTTGCCCACCATAAAAATGTGTAAAGCTATGTATTTTGTCTGATATATATATGTGTATATATATGTATATATATGTATATATATGTATATATATATATATATATATATATATATATATATATATATATATATATATATATATATATATATATATATATATATATATATATATATCCTATATATAGGTTTTGCTCCCCCCTCCCCCCATGAGACCAAATTGCCACTCTCTTGCCCCGTATGACCAAATTCCTAGTGCCGCCACAGCACTTTACCCACCGAAAGTGTATGTTTGTGTGGGGAAGGAGAGGGAGGAAGGGGAAAGGAGGGGGGTTATACAAATTGCACGAAGATACAGAACATATACCACAATACAGAAGATGTAAATATGGAGAAAATAAGTTGGAACTTTCCCCCTCAAATCCCGCCTATGCGGCCCGTCACATTTACAAAAAATATTGTTTTTGTAGTATGAATACAAATCGGGAGATGGGGTTTGCAGTTTATTCCATAAGTGGGTAGCACCCCCCCCCTCTTCACTCATTTAACAACTCATCATTTCAGATTGTGAGTAAATAAGTTGCAAACATTGTGAGAGAGAAATGCAACTTGAGGTTCTACAAGTTTTGTAAGATGTAAAAGTTATTATTTTGTGCTTGGTTTGGCCATACAAATGCAGCTTTGGGTTGTAAGACCTCACTAGAAGAAATCAAATTAAAAATATGACAATCACGAAATCACCCCGTAAATAACCCTTCAAATTATAGTATTCATCAGTCTTAATTAAACGCTTTCTTCTATGCAAAGTGTGCTCTTCTCTGTTTCCAATGATATGCATCAATGATGATAAATCAGTATTTACAATGTTTATACCTCTTTATTCTTTTTACATATACTTCTTTAACTGTTTAAGTCACAGTAGAATCAGGCAGAAATAAAAGTAGATCGTCTTTTTTCACTAAACTGACAGCGATTGTGAAATGTTAAGGGTACGACTTGGGGTCTAAATAAAAACTGTAAATAGGTCAGTGAGAATATTGTGAACAATAAATTCCCCCAAAAAAAAAATCACTCTTACATGACCTTTTTATCATAAAATCTTCTACTGTTCTAGTTACTTGTACAGAAGTGACTCCCATTAAGCCATTTCATTCACATGTCTTTCCGATTTGGTTTAATTGAATTGGCCCAAAACAAACATGTTTTCTTCACACATAAAAAATTAATTTCAAAGGAAATAAACCCCTCCCATTTTCCTTCTCCAATAAGCAATTGAATCAGAAATCCTTTAAAAATATTGATATTTCTGTGGAAACTTATCATTACTTCTAAATTATTTGTATATATTGCTTCTGCATATTTTCTGGTAAAAGATCTACTTTTTTAAATCTCCCCCACCCCCACCTCATATACTACAAAATCTTTTTTTCTTCAAATATACATGTATATATAAAAAACGAAGATGGAATATTAGAAATTAAAAAACATCAAGAGCTTATGATTATGAAGTTAACTATATTCAAAAAAAGAAGCGAAAGTCAAAAAACAATGTTTGGGTTAATGCTTCAGCCTTGTTTTATATCCACCAGTCTAAAAACTCCAGTTTAAATTTTTTACATCGGCCCCTGCCCTCAATTAAACTTCATATTCTGAAATTGCAATTATGTTTCCACATCGTACTTTTTGTTTGTTCCCTTTTTTCACTCGATTGAGTTGAGCTTTCGAATTGCTTTACCCATTTTTAAGTTTTACAAATATACCAATTTTTAAAAATACTGAAGAATCGGTTGTTGAAGTTTAAATGTTTCTTCTTATTTTATTTCCTTTAATCTTTAACTTTAAAAAATCAAAGATCGAAGGAATTGCTTTGGTTTGTTAGACTTTCCAGCTTGTTAAATTTTCGGATGTTTGAATTTTTCAAATTGTTTTCATTTTTGTTCCTTGATTTGATTTCTTTTAATTTTAAGCAGCATTCTGCTTGTTTTGTTTTTATTTTCATTACAATTATCCTACAATGCATATCATATTGCATTTCGATTTGTGTTTTTCAAGAAGTGTTTTCTATAATGAAACCAAATCTATAAGATTTCGTTCATACTCAAACATTCGAGATCGTGGAGCTCTGTTTGTTTTGTGGCTTACATCCATACAATATGTTTTGAAAAAATTATTTTCTTCTGCATGTCAACTTACGAGAACTTTTCAGGGGCGCAGGTTTTGTCTAGAAACTGGGGGAAGGTGCGAAACTTTGGATTCCAGGAAATTCTCAATCAAAAACTGATCCAGGCCTGGTGGCCGTAGGAGAAGGGGTGGAAGCTTTGTCGGGGAAGAGTAAGAATGCAACGTCTTATAATTTGTTTTCACTCCCAAGGGTGTTGTCCTAATGAAGAATCACCATGGACTTTGTAAATCCATTGGGTCACGTGAAATGTGAATTTTCCGACAACTGAGTGGATGTAAAATGTTAATTATGCCGAAATGGCAAGAGGCTTAAACAGTTTATTCAATCACAATTTAGCTTAGATTTTAGTGGAAATGAATTGTATACAAGCAAAATAAAGTTTTCAAAATTTCGTCCTGAATGGTCGGGGCCGGGACGAAATTCCAGGAAGCAATATACGATTTTATTAATTTGAGAGTCAAATAAGGGCTTAGATTCAGTCAGAATTTATAACAAAATTCATTTCATTTTTTAAATCCGTAATACATTAAGTTTGACAAAATTTCCCAACCTCAAAATAACTATTCACTAGTAAATTCGTACGAAATTTGCAAATGCAATATGGGGTGCAAATGCAATATAGGGGTGGGGGGTTGGGAGGGGGTGATCATTCCCTTGCCCCCCTGATCTGCGCCTATGAGAACTTGAGTGTTTAGGTCCTTTCTCTCACTGGTATTGTCAAGGGCTAAATGTTTCTACCGAAAGTTAGGTGGGATGAGTTACTTAAGTCAGAAACTCAAAGTGCAAGATAGGCCTACTGTACTTCCAGTAATATTCATCCAGAAATATTCACTCTATACAGAAATATACAGCAAATAATGGTAAACAATTGACCTAGCTTACCCAGTCGTAATCGGGTTACAAAAACTTAGTTCTGGTTTGCCAACAAAATTATTATCTTAAAATCTGGTAACTTGTAACACAATTAAGGTCGAGGGAGGCAGGGCTTAGTATTCTCTATGTATCATATGCTAACAAAAATCTGGGCCAAGTCGAAAGTTTTCTCAGATAATGAGTAACACAGATATTATTGTTTGATATAATTTAGTCCCAGAAGATTGATACCAAAAGCATATTTTTTCAAGAGCGAATGGGGTTTATATGTATTGTAATCTAAAAATAATGAAATTTCAATGTTTTGGGAACAAATGTCATCAAAACAGTGATAATTCTGACTGTTTTCAGTCATAAAATGCATACTATTTCTAACACCTGAAGACAATGACGTTAGCGCATCTCGATGGAATGAATCCCACGGTATTAAGTATACAAGGAATGTATCACTTTGTGTATGAATATAAGTTTTAGGTACAGGTGGGAGCTGGTCTTATATTACGCAATGTAGGTTAGTTATAGATCCTACGATCAGGGTATGCTAATTACCACGTGGCGATACCGCGATGCGTATTGCGGTAGTAACATTGCTTATTAAACATGGGTCCGTTTGAAATTGCCAATATCTGAACGGTAGAAGCAAGTATTCATTATCAAATGATTCTTATTCTCTATGAGTATATCAACAAAGCAAGATTTAATAATCAATGCTGATTAACATCTCCTTAAGATTATAATGTTATCATCACCCTGGGTCCCAAATGCGTTTGCATGACATGGGAAATTTCCATTACATCGCGAGGAAATGCCTAATTTACCCCGCTAAGCGTAGCGGGGATATTTACGAGAGTTATACTTACCTTCCATGCTATAATATGCAATCTGGTCACACGACCTGATTCTAACGCACTTCTAACCGAACCTAAAAAACGCAGTAACCAGCCAAGCCCTGACCTCCATATTACCTCTGTACCACCTCACTCAACATTCCACCGAGGCCTGAACGAGAGGGGAGGCGGGCGGGATGCATGGAAGGTAAGTATAACTCTCATAAATATCCCCGCTACGCTTAGCGGGGTAAATTTACTTCAAGTTATACCTTACCTTCCATGCTATAATATGCAATCAGATTGCAACCGAGGATAGGAAGGAAGGGAGTTCAGATCGCGCACATTTTTTTTTTTTTTTAATGGCTGGTACAATGAAGACTCACACGAACCGAATCCCGTTTAAAGGATCGAAATTCCTTCACCTCGGAAGGATGAAAGACCTCAAGAGTGGGAGGAACTAAAACATAGGAAACCACGGCGAGGTACAGTCAAACCGAACAAGGCACCATTCGTTGACAGTAACGGAGGCAAACCTCGAAAGAACCTGAGCGTAAAGCCCAGAAAAACAAGCCAACCGAAGAGCGTTTGGACACAACTACAGCAAAGTGTCCACAAAAACGCCACAAGCCGCACCGGATTCGTCCACGAGACAGAACCGGCGAGAAACTACGATTGGGAACGGCGTGTACCAATGAAAACGAATTGAAGAAATCCCGGACAAGGGAAAAATTCGTTAGCGCATAACCGCGTAAGAGCTAAAGTTAGCGGGGGAACACGAACGCGAAAAGTGAGTCAGACCAAAAACAAGAGAAAAACCGCAAAAAAAGCGGTTTCTCAACGCCGCACGAGATCCGTGAAAAGAGGTTATGCCCCAACCCGAGTGCATACCGCGGCCGTTCTATGAACAGTTCAGACTACTTTAACAGAAAGCCACTGGATGATCTATCGGAGGAAAATGTCACATGACACACTACGAAGAGATCTCCCAGAACTCACCAGTGGTCGCAAGTCAAAGACCGTAGACCCCACCGAAAAACCCTGGTGGATAGCTGCAAGGTATCCCAGAGCTCATGACGGAACTATGACAAAAATCGTCCCTGACCCGAGGCTCGTGTCGTGAAGCCTGCAAGGTCTCGAGCAGCCAAAGTTCGGCCCTGCGCCGAGACGAAAAAAGGGTCAAGTACCGTCCAAGTTTCCGACAGAAGGGGTCACAAGAAAAGTGCCCCGACCTTGATCAAGAAGCCCCGTCCGGCACCGACGGGTGATATCTGACGGTGAAAACCGTAGCAGTTGCGGGACCGCGTGGCTCCAGGCCACGCCTATCAACAGCGAAACTTGTCTAAGAAGTTGACTGGAGAAAGTGTTAACGCATCTACGATAGTAACAACCTTGAAACCGCGGAGCCTACGGCCACGGGCGCGGAGAAAACGAATACCGTATGTCTGTACGGGCAGTTAAGTAACAGGCCGTGAAACCGCAAGCAGCTGTAAGGTGTTAAAGTATGGAAGGAACCATACGTGCCGTTGTTGGTAATAGCTACCCCAAACGTAAGGTTGTCTACCAAAAGGCCACCTATGGTCAAGAAAAATCTCCTTCATGGAGGTAATATTGACAAGTAGGGGTAACGTACTACGCCAACCGTATGAGTCATAAACCCCAACACTGGGGTAGAAATCACGAAAGAGGTGACGTCCCTGTGTATACTACACGGACCGTTAAACACCCTGCACCACGGAGCGAAAAAGCGGCGTGGCTACTGGGGGACTTACGCCATACAAAGTACGCAACCCCGTTAAATATAATAGATCCGTTATGGGTCTACAAAGGCGCAGCATGACAAGTAAAAACCACGAGTCCACCGCCAACGATGTCGCTGTGCACCACGGAGCAAAAGCTGCGTGGCTACGCCGAGGGGACAACTGGTACTGGTACGTGTCCCGAACGGCGAAGTAGCTATCAGTACCAAAGGACCGTCTAGGTCCACGATAGCGTGAACGCACTACACCTGTAACGTGAGTCGTTATCTCATTATACCTCTATTCACCACGGGCCACCGAGTAAGTGGCGGCGCCGTAGGGAAGAAGTACACAGTGCGCGTTCCGTTGAGAATAGGTAAAATATATATAAACTGAGGCCGTAAGAAATACGGAGGAGTTCACGCGTGCCACGCAAGCTATACGAGTCGTAAACTGAGTTTGTTCCATCACGAGCTCTGAAACCGTAGCTGCGTGGGGAAGAGGGGACGACCGTCGTACTCAGCACGTGTCCCGGTAGAGAAACGGCCGCGAACGCAGTAGTTCATGGTTACTGGTCCTCTACCACACCGCCGCCGCTGGTATGGCCGTTAACTCCGCTTTGTATAAAATCACTGGAGCCGCTGGCCGGCTGCACGCGTGGGGACTGCCGTCAACGCTAAAAACGCCCCAGCAAGAAAAACGATCGCGGAACACTGCAACACGCGGCTAACGGTCGCAATATCCCGTTCCGATACCGGGTTTATCGTGACGTTGTCACGAAACCGCGTTAATATCTGTAGAATGTGAGCCGAGGGTCTCGTTCGACGCAAGAATCACATTCAGGGTATGCCTCCGTAAAGAAGAAAATCTTATCACCCGAGCGCTAGGCCTCAAACCGAGCAAGCGCTAACACGCGACGCATCCTGGGAGCGTGACGCATCGACAAACGGGGACTCGTCCTCGTGTCCATGAACTGGTGAAAAACTATGCGGAACCGTGGCGTTCAACGCGAAAATCTCACCAAGTCAGCTCACACGGACGGGGGATCTCGAAACTAACGGGTGTGACGTCGTTATCGTTACCTTGCTGTAGAACTAAGCAGCACTACAGACCCAAACGTCATCCCATGCCCCGGACGGAGCCGCCAAGTTGTGTTACGGACCCGCACGGGGCAGAAACAAGCCGTGGGGGCCGTATGGAACCGATTACGGAGCCGTCACGGACCCTAATGGACCCGTGTAAGGAATCCAATGGCTCTACAACTAGCCGTAAAAAGGGGACTAACTCACGTAAGACCCGTGAGGGCGCCGCCTCTAGTTGGCCGACCGTCCCATCGCGGAACCGAGGACCACAGCGGTGTACACGGGTTTGAACAAGTCGATAACACCAAAGCGCAACCTAAGAAGCGTTTACATGCGACGCACCGCAGGACAGTCAAGGCGCGAACGCACCGACACTAGGACCTGCCCGTCAGGTCGGATGATATAGGCGCAAAACATCGCGAACTGTGACGTTCAACGCGAAAATCCTACAGAGGCAGTTCACACGGCCGTGGGACAGCGTAGCTATGACCAAGCAGCTTCCTAGCTAGCGAACTCAACTTCGGGGTTCATCGTGCAGTGTATGCGTTATCCCGCTGCAAAAACTCCGGTCGTACAGGCCCGCACGGTCTAGAGAAGCGTTGCACGCTATGCAAAGCGGGACCTCTGAGGTGCGTAACGTCGACGCGCACGGAGGCCTGTCCTCCGTGCCTCACGATACTGGTGAAAGTAATTGCGGAAATGTAACGCTCAACGCGATAATCGTATAAATGGTGTTCACATGATCGTGGAACTGCGTAGCTAATGGCCACGGAACCATGAATAGAATAGCTCTCACGGCGCTATACTACTTGTGAAGATTATCACTTGTCACCTGGCCACATAGCTCGTAGCTAGCGGGTGCATATCCGGGTAAATCGTGCGTGCACGATATCCCGTTACAAAACTACGGAGCCGACGCGCATCCGAACACCGGAGCCACGCGCTCGGTCGCACCTTGAAAAATACCGGTCGCGGTGGAGTCTGTGCTCCGACCACGCCGCTGGAACCCAATCGTCGCTGCAAAGAGTACCACGAATGGACTCGCAGCATAATCTGCACGCCGTAACGCCGTGAGATGGATGTGACCTGAGCGTAAAGCAAAGAAGCGTTATCACGCTATGCCGGGTCATCAAGGGTGTGTAGAGCATCGACGCCGAGGACGTGTCCTCCATGTCCATGATACTGGTGAAAATAATTACGGAACGGTAATGTTCAACGCGCAGACAATCTTAATTGCGTTCACACGAAGTCGTGGAACTGCGTAGCTAATGGCTACGGGACCAAGAAGAAAATAGCTGTCCTGATGCTATACTTCTTGTAAAGAAAGTCATCTGTCACCTGACCACGAGCGTAGTAGCTAGTGGGCGATAACCGGGTGAACCGCATACAGTGTACGTTATCCCATTAGAGATAAGTTCCGCTCACTGGAGCCGCCCAATGGAAGCGAAAGGACCCGTGAACGCGACTCGTATGGAACCGTGCGACCAGAATACGGGCCGCGGAACCGCCCATGGAACCGTCACGGACCCGTAAAACACGGACCGTGGAACCGCACGGACCCGTAAACATGGGCCGTGGAACCGTATAACTGTCGTAGCCGTTGGCTACGGGACCAAGAAGAAAAATAGCTGTCTCAATGCTATACTTCCGATGAACCGTGACGGTGTCGTCTTTCAAGAGGCGCCCGCTAGGAGTGGGCGGGCCCCGCCTCCCGGCTTTGGACCTGGGTGGCGGTGGGGAGACGAAGAGGGCCTCTCAGACCGCCGCTTCTCCACTTTCTCCGCCGCTCTTTGAAAGTACCGGTCGCGGTGGAGTCTGTGCTCCGACCACGCCGCTAGATCCCAATCGCTGCAAAGAGTACGGGATTTGACTCGCAGCATAATCTGCACGCGTAACACGTGAGATGGATGTCACCGAGCGTAATTTAAAGAAGCGTTTGCACGCTCGCATCACGAGACATCCTGGGTGTGTAAAAACATCGACACTGGGACCTGTCCTTCATGTCCATGATACTGGTGAAAATAAATACGGAACTTGTAACGCTCAATGTAGACAGTCTTAATTGCGTTCACACAAGCCGTGGAACTGCGTAGCTAATGGCTACGGGACCAAGAAGAAAAATAACTGTCAATGCTATACTTCTTGTCAAGAATGTCACCTGTCACCTGACCACGTAGCTAGTGGGCGTATAACCGATTAAACCGCATTTACGATGTACGTGAACCCGTTAAATACGGACCCGTGTAAACACGGGCCGCGGAACTGCCGAATGGAACCGTCCGCCCGAATAACGGGCCGCTGAACCGTATGGAACCGTCCGCCCGTAACAACGGGCCGCGGAACCGCCCGCCCGTAACAACAGGCCGGGAACCGTATGGATCACGGAACCGGCCAATGGAACCGCCCACCCGTAACAACGGGCCGCGGAACCAGTATGGACCACGGAACCGGCCCGCCCGAATAACGGGCCGCGAACCAGTATGGATCCCGGAACCGTATGGATCCGTCCCGAACCGCACAATGCCCGCACATAGGGCTGCGGAACCGTCAGGGATGGTCCAACGGAACCGTATGGAACCGCCGCCCGTAAATAACGGGCCGCGGAACCGTGCGGGACCGCCCAATGGAACCGTCCGCCCGTAACAACGGGCCGCGGAACCGTATGGAACCGTCCGCCCGTAACAACGGGCCGCGGAACCGTATGGAACCGTCCAACCCGTAACAACGGGCCGCTGGAACCGTATGGAACCGGCCCAACCCGTAAATAACGGGCCGCGGAACCGTATGGAACCGTCCAATGGAACCGTTCGCCCGTAACAACGGGCCGCGAACCGCCCAATGGAACCGTTAAGCCCGTAATAACGGGCCGCGGAACCGTATGGAACCGCCCAATGGAACCGTTCGCCCGTAATAACGGGCCGCGGAACCGTATGGAACCGTCCAATGGAACCGTTAAGCCCGTAACAACGGGCCGCGGAACCGTATGGAACCGTCCAATGGAACTGCCGCTAAGCCCGTAACAACGGGCCGCGAACCGTATGGAACCGCCCGCCAGAACAACGGGCCGCGGAACCGCCAATGGAACCGTTAGCCCCGTAACAACGGGCCGCGGAACCTTATGGACTCACGGAACCGGCCAATGGAACCGCTTCGCCCGTAACTTTTACGGGCCGCGGAACCAGTATGGACTCCGGAACCTTATGGAACTGTCCCTGAACTCACAACAACCGGCGCCAGCGCGTTACAAGGGTTGTGGAGTCGACAGGGACTGTCCAAAGGAACCGTTGGAACCGTGTTTACAACTTAGGCGACGCGTTAACGCCCCTAAGAGGTTCTCTCTCTCTCACTTACCTTACGGAACCGTCCAATGGAACCGTTCGCCCGTAACTTTTTACGGGCCGCGGAACCGTATGGACTCCCGAACCTTATGGAACTGTCCCAACTCACAACAACCGGCGCACTGCGCGTTACAAGGGTCGTGGAGTCGATAGGGACTGTCCAAAGGAACCGCTTTGGAACCGTGTTTACAACTTAGGCGACGTTAGTTAACGCCCCTAAGAGGATATCTCTCTCTCTCTCTTACCGTTACCGCTCTGGCGCAACGCCTCTAAGAGCGTAACCTTCTCAGTGAATCTCTTTTATATATCTGAAAAGAGAAGAACATATATCCATGCGTACATACACAAATACGGCAAAGTAAGTATGATCTTACGGACACGCTAAAGAGAGACGAGGCCTAGCAGTCTAAACAGAACACCAAAACTCTCTTAAACAGAAAATTTTTTACTGAAAAATAAATTTCTTAAGAGAAGAACGTAAGTCCAAGCGCATAAACCTAAACACGGCAAAGTAACTATGATCTTACGGACACGCTAAAGAGAGACGAGGCATAGCATTCTAAACAGAACAACAACACTTGCTTTAACAGAAAAATTTTTAAAACCAAAAATTCTCTATCTGAAAAACTTTAGAAACCCGAGAAAACGCGTCCAACGTAATGACTTTTCTAGCGCTGGGGTAGCGTGGGAAACACCAACCACTGTGTACTTGAGGTCTGTAAAGATAAAAAGGAAAGATTATTTTCCTGTAATTAGGTCGTCGGAGAGACCCACCCACGGTCTCTCCGACACCCCAACTTCAATCCTGAAAATTAAATATTTTAACTCAAAAACTGTGTGAGAAAAATAAAAATATTCATATGCTGATAACGTGAAAACGAAAATAAGCTCGCTAGTAACAACTGTAGCTCCCTAGAGTTGTTACAGGGCGACCCCACATTTACCCAGCGGTGACTATGACCCAATGCGCATGCGCCAAAATCGAAAAAAAGAAATTGGCTTAATGCATACGAGAAGGTGTACTGAAATATCCTAGCGTGCTAAACACTATACATAGTATAACGCTAGGGTCACCTCGAGGCGGGTGGGGCTAAGGGAGAAAAAGACTAATTCCCCGGGTGAGAGGACCCTAGGCAGGCACAACCTGTGCTCTAGGCCTAAAACACCCACCACGAGAGTAGGACGCTCTCGAACTAGCCATTCGCTATGTACGAATGGAGACAAAACCCGCTATCCTAAGTGTAGGCTACACGGGTAAAGTCGTGGTAGGTCGGCCAAGAACTCTCGGACCCATGGCTATCTCACCCTACTCGGAAGACTTGAAAAGGCGAGCCAGATGAGAACGGGCAGCGTAAAAACCCTTCAGGTAGAAGCTGCCAAGAGAAAAAAAAAAGTTAGAAAGGTTAATTGAAATATAAAACAAAAATGACCAGTTTTCAGCGATGTTGTGAAACAAACGCGCTGAAAAGAGTGAGGTGGTACAGAGGTATTATGGAGGTCAGGGCTTGGCTGGTTACTGCGTTTTTAGGTTCGGTTAGAAGTGCGTTAGAATCAGGTCGTGTGACCAGATTGCATATTATAGCATGGAAGGTAAGGTATAACTTGAAGTAAATATTTTAATTTAAAAGAGATTTTTGGTGTGAAGTCATTTAATAGGAGAGGGGGAAGGAGAGGGGAGGTAATATTCGAAAGATGTATAAAGGGGCTAGTAAATGTCAGTCTCTGGGGGATATCAGTTAATAAATTTCATTAACACGGGAAAGCAAAGAGGGAGTGGTGTAACTCCACTTTCTTTCTGTATCGCTGGGAATGCTTAATATTTTCATTCAAAAGATGTTTGATGCATGTTTGTGCGAAGTCTATTAACAGAATGGGAGGGGGGGGGAGTAATACCCAAAAGATGTATACAACTTAAGGGTTTATAAGCTTTGGGGAGGGGATATCCCTTAATAAATTTCCTCATCACGGGAATGCAAAGGGGAGGGAAGAAGAAAGGGGGAGGGGGAGTGGTGTAACTCCACTTTTGTTCTGTATCGCGGGGTAATGCTTATATCTTCATTCAAAAGAGATGTTTAGTCAAATAAGAGGAGGTGCAGGACCTTATTCCCCGGGACACTCACTTTTGTCCCCGTGTCCCTAAAAGGGGTTAGGCCCTAGAGTAAATGTCAGTTTCGAATGGGGTAACCCTTAATAAATTTCCTCAACACGGGAATGTAAGAGTGGGGGAAGGGGGGGGGAAGGGGGGAATGGAGTGGTGTAGCTTCACTTTTTTTATCTTTCCAATTTTTTATGATGAATTGTTTGTATCATAGTATATTTTATTTCCCACCCAATTTTGGTAAGAAAATGTGATTTTGTAACTTTGCTCCAGCATTGCCAATTACATCAAAATTAAGTTTGTACATGGTATTTCTATATACTTGTAGAGGAACCCATTGCCACAAAGCAGTATCTTGGACATACACGTAGGCCTACATGCGAAGATAAAATAAGAGGGACCAAATGGAAAATTTAAGAATAAAATATTCCCCCCCCCCCTCCGTCCCCACCTATTGTATGGGTAAGGATATTTATGGTGAAAATGGGAACTTTAATTCCCCACCCCTTTGTGTTTCTTTTCTTAGGCCTATGAATTAGATTAGGAACAAATTATGTTGAATATGAATTAATAAGTCTCGTTTTTTCTTGTCTTTTACTGGCTGGACTGAAATAAAATCAATGGAAAGAAAAAACAATACAAACTAATTTATTTTTTAATTACTTTTGGTAGGAAAACAACAAATGCTTTTGAAAATTGATTAACATGCTCTGTGAAAAAAAATGAGTAATTAAATTCATCTAGATAATGATTGGCATAAAAACAAATAGGACTATTTGGAGAGTAAAGAGGCACAAAACCAGCAACGATCACGATCTGTATGTTTATAATATTTTATGAATTTATCAAAGCCTGTGAAACACTTTTAATGTAAGCCTTCTGACTACACTATAAGAGAACACAGATTGAACTTGCAAAAGTTTATATGCATATATATATGTAGCTACAAGTACATGCCAGTTCAGGAAGTCAAATTCAAGACAAAATCGATATTTTAAAATTCTTAATGAAGAAACCCCACTGACCACTGGATAACTTGGAAACTTGTTACCCAATATAGAGATAACATGTAAGGCCTTGAAGTATCTAACTAATGCCACTGACATTTTAAAACCAATAGGTCACTGGTATAGAGGTATGCTTGCCTATGTAGAAAATGATCGCCCAACAATCTGTGAATAATCCTTAAAGTTAGGGCAGTATGTTCACAAATATTACTAAATCCCTTACTGCTATCCAATTCCCAGAATCAATCATTGCCTATGGTAAGGACTACCAATTTTCTATAATTTCCAATCTGCCTATATATTGTAATATTAAAAACATCTTCAATTCCATACTCAATAGAATGAGAACCTTACCTGTCTCTATAATGTCTCTTGGAGCCCTTACTATATCAGACATAATCACATTATCTCGTCCATATTTCTGTTTCAGCACCTTGCTCAGGTCAAGTCCTAGCTGACCCAAAGAGCCTGTTCATGAAAAAGGCAAAGAAAGCTGATCATACCATATGCATAATTTTATTGCGTGCTCTTCTGTACAAAAAACATCAGAAGGAAATAGTTAAAAAGATAATTAAAAAGTAGTTAAGTGATAAAGCAGATCCCTCTAATGATGGTTTGTTTGGTTTATTGAGGCTAAACGGCACCGCGACAGTCAGAGTCAAACGTGCTCTAATATGAAAGAGGAATTCAAAGGAAACAGTATTGTTTATCTAATTTGTTTATAAGCGACTGAAATCACAGACTTGTCACATCATCTCATTCTTCAAAGTTAGCATGTAGCATATCATTTTCTTTTCCTGCCAGGTTAAACTTCATTGGATACATCATGAACATAGTAAAACAGAATCAGTCACGGTCATTATTATTTACCAAAAAATTACAGTAGTGAAAAAATTAAATAAATTTTCTTTTTTACAATATCATTAATTGTTGAGAAAGTGAGGATGAGTGTGCCAACTAGGGATTTCTTGCAAGGTTTGATTTGTTGAAGCTTAATGGCACCACAACAGTCAGGAGTCAAATGTGCCAAGAGGGTGTTAATAAATAATGGTGTAAGAGTAAGGATGGTGAGGAGATGGAGGGTTTGTAAGGGAGATAAAGGAAAAAAGCTGAATGTGGGAGAACATGTTAGGTAAAAAGAAAGCATTTTGATGTTTTCAACACTTCTGACCGTGCCACACGAGTTTCAAAAGTACGCCACCAGCTAGCATAGAAAAAATATTCCAACCCAGAGTGATTCCCAACCGTGTTGTAGTCGAGACCCGAGCATTCGAGACTTGATACCACACCTTCCGAGACCGAGACTTTGCCCTCCGAGATCAACCCTCCCGAGATCCACATTATCTGAGATCGAGACTTTGAGATCTTTCCTTTAAAACTGTTCCTAAAGAAAGGAGTATGGACTTGCACATGTAGCCTGCCCCTTGGAATATGAGCTTGCACATGTCCCCTGCCCCAAGAAATATGGGCTTGCACATGTCCCCTGCCCCAAGGAATATAAGTTTGCACATGTCCATTGACCCCAAGTAATATGGGCTTGCACATGTCCCCTGCCCCTTAGAATATTGGGCCTATTAAAGTGTTTTTGTCAAAAAGAAGTTTAAATGATTTAGTTAAAAGACAATATTTCCAATACTGTGAGCACTTTTCTTTAAAACAAGAGCATAATGGATTTGGAAAATATTGTTTAAAGTTAACCTACAAAGAGAAAATTTTATAACACAAATAAAATAGTCACCTAGGGTAGACAAAAAGTTTGATATATTTAGACAGAATGGCATATGTCAATTTTATATCATGAGTTAAAAACATATTTTAATATCCTTTGTTAATTTCTTGTCTTTAAAATAATGTAAACAGTGGATCTTATATATAAGGTTAACAGCAGCATAGAAGATATCTGACATGAAGGGGGAGGGGGTGGGGTACAGATTTGACTTTTGTCCCAACAAACCTACAACTAGAACAGTAAATACCATCATGGTTCGCATCCCCATGCAAATTGACACCCATATCATATGACCAGGCCAGTTATAAAATGGCATCTCACACAAGTCCCACATGGCATCCCATGTCCCAGATTATCATTTTGAAGGTAAATGTAATATGATGGGGGAAGGGAATAATTTTCTTTCTTTTAACCTGTCCTTTCGTGTTGAAAGTAAAAATTTAAACTCGAAATGTTTAACACTGTTGTGAATTTGCAATTATTTATTGACTGAAGCGATTCTCAGACGAAAGTGAAAGCATACATGTCTTTTCAAAAGAATTTATTCAATATATTCTTATGAAATCTTCTTGTTACAATAGTACTAAAAATATATAGGCATATTTCATGCAGTTGGACCTAGAGACTTTGCATAAAAGTTATAATCGGTACATTCCTGCTCTGTATTAACGTTACTGTAATACATGTAATAGTGCACCATAACTAGGCCAGCTGTTATTGAAAGTTTGAGGAATAACAGGAATATTTACGAACTTTGCCAGTTTTGCAACAATGTCTTCCCATAAATTTTATGTTCTTATGAAATGTGTAGGTGATGTACCATGTTCAGAAACATATATATTTCTAAAAAATAATATTTTTGCTGATTTATAAGTCATTTAAAGGTATCTTCTATAACTTATTCTTGCAAGTACCGATAATGACGGTACTCGGCGGTACTTTGTTATTTTTCATCTGGTGGTATCATACCCATACCGTAAATTACCAGTACTTTTTTTAGTACCGGTATATTGTGCAACTTAGGCCCGATTAACAGGCATAAATCTACATTAGTTTAACACCTGTTTTACAAGCTGCAAAACCAGCCCAGAAATTTGCAGATAAAAAAGCTGTAAATGTTATTTTCACCACAAATAAATAAAAAGTTTACCTGTTGAGTCAAACAGATTGCGCAAAAAAGAAAAAAAGATTGCAAAATAAACGAACAAAAATGTTTCAAAGTTGCCAAAATTTTAGCATGGGTTCGCAAAAGTCACCGCCATTTCCAAGAGGATTGTATCAAATACAGTACAGTTTGGAATAGGAATGCGTTATAATATTTTTTCTATAAATATATTTTCTGGTAGCTAGTTGAGTGGCGCACTTTGGGAATCTTTTACAGCACAGTCATAAGTGCTGAAAACATTTTAAAATGCTTGCAAGTCACGGCAAATTTACTTGTTGGTATGTTATTTCTGCATCTGTTTAAAGTGGGTTCCAACCATGGATCAATGTTTTTTAGGCCTTACAGGTTATTTCAAGACTTATTATGAGACCCCTACTCAAGTTTTGTGACATTCCTCGTTTATTTTGGGGAGGGCCATCGCAATGGTTAAGTGGTGTTTATTGTAGGGATAGAACCAGTTCCGCAAAAAAATTCTGTTTTTTCCAACACTTTCGAGGTCAAGATTTTTTTGTATGGGGGAGGGAGAAGAAAGGGAGGCGTAAGGAAGGGGGAAAGGGGGGAAGGGTGTGCAAACAGAAATTGGCTGTCTAAACATTTAGGCTATTAAACAAAAATGCAGCCTTAATACTTACATTAAACATACCAGGAAGCCCAGAACTAATTAGGTATTACTGTGCCAGCCCAAAATGAGAACACCCATTTTAGGGGACAGAAAGCTGAGAAGTTGAAAATTTCAGGAATAGTAGATCTTGACAATGCATATCCAAACTTGACAATATCCGTATCAGAAAAAGTTTCATGCGGAACTTTTTAAACATGGACTTATACCAAAATTTAAACCATTTAGTGGGGGTGTATAACACCTTTTCACTTCAGTCTAAAAAAGGGCAAAAACCTCTACTGACCCTCTATTGAAAGTATCCTCATCAAGATATTATAAGGTACTTTTCGGAATCACGAAATGTAACCAAATTTTCACATTCTGATACAAAAAGGACCCTTAACTTGACTCTCTAATCACAGGCTCCAATGGGGTAAATAACTAGCTCCATGCTACCACCAGTTTTTCTTGCAACGAGCACGCAGACAACCCATTAATTTGCTCAAATTATTTATCACATGATAAATTTGCAGAAATTTTAACAGCTTTAGATTTCTGTTTGATTCTGTAATGTTTTCAAATGCTGTTGTATAATTTGTGTCTTTATTACTTTTGGAGTTTGTATGTCTTTAAAGCCTGTTATGCGTTAATCCATTCAAAGGCTAGCGCCTAATAAATGTCTGACATTGTCGACTTTAAATGTACATGACTACATTTAGAATATTGAATTCTCTATGGTACAGTAGTTCCTATAAATTTAAAGAATTAGTTCAGTAGTCAAGCAAGTCCATCTTATATTGAAAGAGGACTTAAAAAGAATAAAATGGTGAAGAAAGCATTGCAAAATCTTATTCTGTTAGGTATTCAAGTTAAAAGTTTGGTATCATTTCTGTAGAAACAACTGAAATCAGACTAGTTGTGATGTCACAGCCTCAAATTTCTGAAAAATTTATGTATTTTAAAAAAGTTTATTAAATTTGTTCACTATTGAAATCATTTTCCTCAAACTTTCTTCAGGTGGTATATTATAAATACCTTCTATATTCAGTTTTACTACTTTTTTGACATATCCCATGGTTTTTAGGCCACAAAATATGGACAAATTAGGACAAATTATGATAGAATACATCAAGAATTTGAGGAATCTGAGGCTATGACATCACAACTAGTCTGATTTCAGTCATTTCTACACAAATGATACCAAACTTTAAACTTAAATATCTTCTTAATGGAATAAGATTTTCCAATGCTTTCTTCACCATTTTGTTTCTTTAGAAGTCCTCTTTTATATAAGATAAACATGCTTGACCACTGAACTAATCCTTTAACATGCTTTTCTGTTCATTATTTCATGCTCTTTTTAATGAACAATTTCTAGCTTTTACTAGTGCTTTATGTGTTGTACTCGTAGTGTACTACTCTATGGCACTACACTCCATTAGTACAATTCTATGTACTTATGATAGCAATAATAATTACCAGTGATCAAAATTCTTGGGTGTTCCACATCAGATCCCCTCTGATACGACTGGGAAGAGGTTGAGAGGAGGCAGGAACATCCTCGGTAGGTGCTCTGAGATGACAATCTTCTGAACAAGTTGCGAACGTGAATGCTCATCTTCGTTTTCCTTATTTCTGTCTAATATAGAAAAAATTATGTCAGAGAAATTATTTACAGTATCGCTCAGAATCCAATACTCTCAGCTTACTTTAAAGTACACAACATTATGCATGTTAGTTTCCGATTTTAATTTCTGATGGTACCATTAAATGTAAGGCTTTTATTCAGGACAGTTTAAAAATATTATCTATTCTTTGAATATGACAATGAAAATTTCAGTTGGCAAATATAATGGTATGTTATTTAGGTAATACCTTTTCATGTAGTAAGATAAAAGTACTTAGTTGTATTGCAGTTACTGCTTTGATGGAACTTTCACCTTTAGAATAGGCATCATATACTGTACACTACAGTTTTTTGACATGATACTGTACTTTAAGCAAGTACTGTACATCTGTTAGCCTGCAATTCTAATACCATCACTTGTCAAAATTATGAATTGCTTTTTTGTGGTTTCCTGAAATGATGATAAAATACTAGATTAGTACAGTGCATGGGCGTACAGTATGTTATAATGGAATTAATATTTGCAGAGGGGAAATCCTCAACAATTTTGCCCCAGTTCCTTTTTTCTTTTTTATTATAATTTTGGTATTTTATAGACACAAATTTGTTCATATTTATCCTATGCCAGTTTCCTTTCTTCAGAAAGTAGATCTTCTCTGAAGTTCAAAGTCCATGGTTTGCTGACGGACCGAAATAATTTGCCGACAAGCCAAATTATTAGGGGAGGGGGTGACACCTCCACACCCTCCCAGTTGTTACGTCCCTGCTCACCTCAAAAACAATCATGCAGTAGTTGATAAAAACATTGGAAAATTGATTAAGTGTAGATTAATTAATTGGTTTACCGGTATTGCCTTTTTGTTGTTTTTTAGAATTTCATTGTTCATAACATAATGTCACGATGAAGCGATTCTGCTCCTCACCAATATTAGTATGAAAAATACAATAGTTAACCGAATAATAAATCGTAAAGGAGGAATATTGTGGTTTTGAAATTGATAAAATACAGTTCCCCAAATAGATATATTACCATGTGATATAGAAATGTTGATCATGACTTCCCTTTATTATGGGTCAGTACTACTGTTTTTCAAACAAACAAAAATAGTTCGTTTTTTTTTTGGTGAGGCTTAAGTTTAACAGCACCAAGACAGCAAAGGTAAAAGTCTAGGTGCACATCTTTCAATAAACTTTAAATTTCATCATTAAAAAGTTTAGAAAAAGTCAAGTTCTTGAGAGCCTAAACACAGGAAAACTTCTTCATATTGCAACTTCCGCCTTTTGTTTAATATTTTTGTACCATTTCCACTATGAAATAGATGATTATTGGTGCACATTTTCTATACATTCGCACACATTTTGTTGATCTTGGCGTGTATTTTCTAGGCGCACACATCCGAGTTAAAAAATGATCTTCTGTGCACACTGGGCAAACTATGCAGTCTGGGGTTGATGTGGCATGTCTCCAGTTGGATAATGTCTAGGATAGTTTTCAATGCTGAAAGAGTGGACTTAATTATCAGTCCGGTTTCATCTCCTTTTGGGAAAAAAATCATTATCTCCCAAATGGGTGAATCACAACGTTAATTATATCTTCTCGTGCATCCCTGTGGCTCATTACATCATTGTCTTAGAATTTAGTCAGCCGCTTCATTAGTTTTCTACATATACACTACGGCGCGGTACCGGTTCACGTACGGTCAGCGATATAACCGTCTTTTACCATCGAGTTAGAAAAGATCATCGTGGAAAAAAACTGTTTGTTTTTTTGGCGATATAGGCCTATGCACTACGGGCCGTGAATATACCGCGGGCAGGACTGATTTCTAAAAAATAACAAGGGGGCTCACAAAGAAAGGGCTAAAGCACAATGTGCCCTGGTAACATTTGCTTTATCTTTCCAAACAATGATAACCTTCTCACTTATGCCCTAGGCTACTTAAGATAAGTTGTTAAAGTCTTTATTTTGAAGAATAAACTTCTAGGCATATATCTTGCTACTTTTGGATGCCTGAACTTATCCACCCTCACAGTCAATTGATTTGGACCAATAAATTATACACCACAGGCCAGTGAATTATACACCGTGGGCCAGTGAATTATACACCGCGCGCCAGTAAATTATACACCCCGGGCCAGTGAATTATACACCGAGGGCCAGTGAATTATACACCATGGGCCAGTGAATTATACACCTCTGGCCAAAGAATTATACACTGCTAGCCAGTAAAAAATACACACTGCGGGCCAATAATATATATATATGCAATATAGGTTGCCATAAGCTTTACGTTAGGAACACTGTGGTTAGTGTAACTGTAACAAAGTGACACTGACAAAGCAAACAACAACAACTTTTGTCCAAACTTACCTTCGAGTTTCGACTTCAGTAACGGCCTAACGTTAATACTAGAGACTGTGTTAGCCTTTTTTCACAACTAACTTTAGGCTTATTGTTGTAACATGAAGCAATTTAAAGCCGGATCTCACGTCTTCGTCTAACGTTAGTCTTTATGCAGTCGGTAAACACGTTCGTCCGGTTCTGATCTTCAATTCCTAATCAGAATGTTGCGAAATCATACAGTCATGAAATACGGTACTGTTAAACTGTCGCCGTGCCGGATCATAGGCCTAACGTAAATTAATGCTGACCACACAGTCTCCGGTTAACCTTAAACGCATGTGTGTGCACACATAACAACGTTACCCCACACACGCCACGGCCGTGCCTCCTTATTCAACCAATCAGAGACACCCAGTGGCCACGCTTGTGTGATTAGGTATGCGACACCAAGTGGGCAAAAACTAGGCGGTAAATAATTATGAAGTCGAATTTATGAGGCGATGATAAACAATAGAGGCGGTGTAAAATCGAAGGTAATAATGAAGTTTCTGAGATTTTGATTATCGCTGGATATTTTATCGCCGCTTGATATTTTATATCGCCGCCGATAATTATCATTACCTTTTGTTGATCATCATCGACGAGAAATAATTCGGACCGACAATAATGAAACATCGCTGGATTAATCTTATTACTACCTATAATTGTTCACCACCGCCTTCTTGATCATCGCCTCGTATATTCGACCGCCTACTAGATTACTACTAGTTTTTGCCCACTTGGCGTTTTATGGTTGAAGTGCGTGATCGATAAGCATCATACGTGCACTTATAAAGTAGGCTTGGTCAATGATTACAGGGAACGGTGTTAGCGCTTTAGGGGAGCAGATTGGTATCTAGTACCACGGAGATACTAATAGTATCTCCTTGATAGTACATTCTAGTTCAATAAGGGACCTGCTATTTAGCAGGTCCCTGGTTCAATGGCGGGGAGCCTCTTAATGTTAGTACACGTTTTACACTTTTGGTGTAAACAACAACCTCTATGACTTGTACACAACTAGTGTGGTCTTTGATTGCAATCCCTGGTAAATCAGGACAGGAATCCCCTGATAAAGCAGTATTCCTGGGAGCGGTATTACAAGTGATATATGCAACTTGCAAGCTTCTCCAATCGATAATTCGAAATAATGATCTAATATAGGCCTATAGGCTCAACTCACCGATAGTGGCGCCTCAAAGGGGTGGGGGGAGCGATTTTTTCCCTACAGGATAGAATGACACACATTTCCTTTCGTCTGATTGGTTTTAATTCTGGACTCTTACCCAACCCCAGTGGTGTATTCAGCTTTCGGTTCCAGAGGGGACAATTGGTAATTATCGAAAATAGGCTATGTCGATATGTGTTGGAAGCTGGGAGGGAGAGAGAAAAGGTGGGGTGGGGGGGAATTGCCTTTGGTGAGATTTCACCTTCCTGGGCATACTTTTTTCTTGGTTGGGAGGTAAAATTTGTTGTTAGATATTAACATAAATTTATAAAAATCTGGCAACATTTCGTAAAATTTCGTAAAATGCTCGTGATCTGGCAAAATTTTGTAAAATTATTTGAAATTTTGGTTAAATTATTCCAAAATTTGGTAAAGTTATAAGAAATTTTCGTAAAATTATTGGAATTTTTGTTAAAAGCTGGAAACATTTCCCGAAAATGAAGGAAGTTTCCTGAAAATTGAAGAAAATTTCCCCAACATCGCAAAAAATACCCGAAAATAAAATAAGTTGAAGAAAATTTCCCGAAAACGAAGAAAATAAAATAAAAAAATTATTTTTAGAAGAATTTTGACCGATATTTACCCGTATATATTAATTTGTTACAGTTGATTTCCCGATTATGTACTATAGCTTATTGTATATTGGTATATCCGCTACTAACATTTTACTTACGGAATTTCGCCGGGGGAGGGAGAGGGGGAGGGGGAGGGGGGGGGGGAGGCTGGGAAAGTTCCCCCTGACCCACACTGAATACGTCATTGCCTAACCTTAAGATTAATTCAAATGAGTACAATTGCTATACTGTTTGTGGAAAACTAGCAGGCGGATGGGGCAGCAAATACTATGAAAACCTGGGGCACATATTGATCTAAAAATGGCATAAACGGCACCGCACATGCATAAATGGTATGTGATCTAGGGTTCAGCTTAAGTGCCCATGGTGGGGTCCAAGCCTGGGCGAAGCCCTGGTCGGTCTGAGGTCCACGCTCTTGTAGATTCCGTGTTTTTTGGTGCTACAAAAAGGCTTGAAGTGATTGAAATCTTTTAGTGAAGTTTACGCGATGTATGCAGTTTCAACATTTCAATTGATGAAAAAAGAATATGTTCAATTCTAACATAGGCATACGTCTACTTATTTGGGGTTTCAGTTTTTAATTTACGGTAACTTATTTGTTACCATATATAAACACAATTTACGTTTTAGGGCGATATTTATACTTTCAATATTTATTTTTTTCTTTTCCTCTCTGAAAATGGCACTTTTTCGCTCTGAAAAGATCCCAGTAAACAAGATACGGTGGTCCGCAGTCCGCTAGCTAACACCTGAACACAGTGGATAATGCGTTTGCGGCGGCCGATGTAAAAGTAAATTTTTTCCTCAGTAAATTTTGGTCCCTGGCTCTTATTTCCTAGGAAATCTGGGCCCCCAGACATTAAGCAGAGCCGGATTTCGACATGTGCAGGTCCATGGGCAACTTCAGGAGTGGAGGCCTACACTACTTTAATGACCGCCGTCCTGAGGGAGGGGGTGTACCCCTTTGAATTTTTTTGGAATAATTGATGTGCTTAGATGCAAAATGGTGCAAAATTTTGTGATTTTTAAGGTAAATCTATGTTCAAGAATTATCATTTTGTAAGCCTGTTTGCCTGCCTAATTTTCAGTATAAATGAACAGGTAGCTACCACTCCTACCAATGCAAATTAACAGGTTACTAACACATTTTCCCTTTACAAATGTTTTTCATGAAATATGTGGAGGCTCCTGGTTTTGGAGGCCCATGAACAACTGCCCACGTTGCCCATTGCTAAATCCGGCCCTGCAATTAAGCCGTAACCTTCTAGTAAATTAGGTCCCCCCTCATAGTAAAAACGGTCCGCTAGGAAATTTGGGATCCCGGCCCTTCTTTCCTGGGAAATTTGGAGTCACAACTTGTCCCCCCTTTGCAAGAAAAAGCCCTTCTTCTTTTTTCACAGTAAATCTCACTGCCGTTTTGCGTAAAGCACGTTTTTTTTTTTTAGTGTATCCCGATGGGTACTGCCCAGATCGAAGAAAATGTTATATTTCTATTCACCGAAGTATTTACTGGAAGCCATTTTCTGTCTGTGGGCAAATTCTACGAGTACAACGGTGCTGTATTCCATACATAAATATTACTAACTTCCTTTTTAACTTATCACTTCAGTACACACAAATAATTAAAGGAACCGTACAGACACACCAGTAAATTACTATCAGTCCGGAGGGGACCAAATTCACTAGACATTCCTTAGGAAATAAGGACCGGGGGGCCAAAAATTACGGGGGCAAAATCTACTATCACACCGGCCACCGACGGGCCACCGGACATTTTATCGGTGGTCCTAAGCCAGATGCTGCCAACCGACCAGCCCGGCTGCCCGGATTTTGGGGAATAGCGGCCCCGACCATGGGAAATAGTTGACATATAGATAAGGTTTAAAATAAACAAGAACACCGAATTAATCTCGAATTTTGGATGATCAACATCATTTTTATACGCGTTTAATGTTAATCGATTCCCGCCGGGTGTCTTTGAGCAAGTCACTATACTCTACTTGTTTCAGTCTACTCAGCTGTAAACTGAGTGCCAGCACTGCTGGGGAGTTAATCTGCGAGGGACTGGCGTCCCATCTAGGGGGAAGTCGTGTACTCTCATCCGCTTGCGCCATGCATGGAAACCGGCCCTATGAGCCTAATGGCTCGGATTGATTTAGCTTTAGTTTTTCAATGTAAATCAGCTAATTTAATTGCGATTGACAGAACTTGAACAGCGGTTATTATTGAGGAAGTGTTTGTTTGTGTGTGTGTGTGTGTATGTGTGAGGGGGGAAGGGGGTTGAAACGGCCCATGAAATTGGTTAAACCAGAAGATTTTAGCGACGAACGCATAAGCGCGAAGCCCATAGGGCGTAGTGTCCAAAACAACTGATATAGGAACCAAGGGGCGAATCTTTGCAATTTTAGGCAATCCTGGGTGGGGGCTGAGGAATCTCAGTAAATAGATAAGGAGTCAAGTTTACTGAATTTTCAATGGGGTCTAGGGCCAATCATAGGTGGCGAACCAGGGGCACAGGGGGCACGTGACCCCACTTTTCTTAATAAGTGCCCTTTTCAGAGATTTGGAGGAAAAGTGCCCTTTTTCTGAGGGAAAAATGCCCTTTTTACAGAAAGAAAAGTGCCCTTTCAAAGAAGACTAGTGCCTTTTTAGATAAGGAACATGCCCTTTTAAATGTTGAAAACCCATTTCTTCAAAGACTACTATATCTGATACTTAGATTACAAAATGTGACACAAATATCGCCCAAAAAATTGACCAAAAAGTTCTCACGGATAGATGTTCGGCGTTTTAGCTTTCCGCAAAGAGTTGTTAATGAGTGGAATGGTTTGCCTGAGTGGGTAGTTAGCTCCAAATCTGTTCACAATTTTAAAGTCAACATTGACAGATGGATAAGTTGTTTACTTACTCTGGGCGTCTTTGATTTTTGTGTGTGTGGTGGTGTTAGCTTGGGCTTTTTATGGGGTGATTCACCCTTCTTAGCCCGTCATCTTGTTATGTTATGTATGTTATGTTAAAAAAGACGCACATACATGTCACTGTTCTTAATTTTCCTCAAAGACAAACTTAGGGGCCCAACAGCCGTACATTTTGGACTTTTTCACACCTAAAAGCCTTCGCCTCTGCCTACCTTTGTTTTATGATTTGTAAACACTCTTTAAAATAGGGTCTTTCTAAAATGTGCAAGCCACCCTAAATAGTGAGGCATCTTTAAAATGGGCTATGCAGTGCAAATCTTACTATTTGGATTCGGGACATTGTCATATTCTTGTAAAGTTTAAAAGGTGCCCCTTTACATAGATAAAGATTGCTATTTTAAATATCAAAATATATTTAAGCCGCTTTATCATAATTGATCTTTTTATTGACAGACTGACAGATTAAAGAAAGTACTGCATGAACATCATGCTGCACTCGCCTGAAGATGGGTGTGATTTTAGATCATCTAATTCATATATACTGATATACCAGTATACCGACTTACATTTTTTCTCAGCAATTTTTTTTTATGGCCTCCTGAATAATTTGAAGGACCTTTAAGAATACCTTATTTGCTTTTCATATTATTTTAGACATTAAAATTAACATCTTCCGATTCATCAGTTCATGACCTACAGTACAATTGGCTAATCATAATCTATAAGCAGATAAGTCTAAATCCTTGCGATTTCAAGATTATGGTCTATACATATTTTGTAAACTGGTAAGGGTTGGTATGAAATAGTTTTATTTTATATACCGATATTTTGCACAAAAATTTATTGAATTTTTGAAGCTGTTAAGTAAAACAGAAACGAAAGAAGGAAAATGGGTTATCAGTAATAGTCGAACCGATAAAAGTTGATAAATGTTCCGATGGTGGGGGTGGGGTGGGGGAGGTAGAGGAGGGTGACCCTAGAAAGCTGTACTGCTGTGCTAACTAAATACTTTAAAAATACGATAGTTGGAAAGTGCCACTCAGATCCACCCAGATTCAAACATCTTCCGTCGCCTCTGGGATCAATAACATAAGCCCCGGTATGGATTATTACGACCGTAGGCTGTATTTCTTCATTCGAGTAAGCTTAAATTGTTTCCTTCTGCATATCGTTTTCTTCAGCATGGCTATTTAAACAAAGCAACGGCGTAGGAACATTTTTTCTTGTTCTTAGGAGGAGGGGGGGGGAGGGGGGGAGGGGGCTGAAAGTTTATTTATCACAAACCTCAACTACCCCCTGCCTTCCTCATTCAAAAATCTCATTTTTGTCCCATTTATTTTCACGATTTTTATTTTTTTATTTTTTATTTTTAAAGAAGAAAAGACGATTAAGTTAGTATTAAGTTAGTATAAGACCCGACGTACGTGGCAGTAAATGCATGGTTGCAGTGCAGTGACCTGTTACCTACATATACACGTATTAACTTCATCCATGCTGTATATTACACCACAGAGTTGGCATCCTAATGCCAACTCCCTGGTTACACATACGCAAGCGCGTCGGTGTATACGATGTAATGCTACATTTTACGGCCAAGTGTGGTCGATTCAAATGATTATAATTAGGGAAACTAAAATCGGACCCGGGATCGGACTGAGGTATTTTAAATTATAATCGAATAAATCAGAAGAAAAAGCGCCGAAAAGGTTGATATATTTCACAGAGGGTACAAAAAAGCACTCCCCTGAAAATTAGAGGGGGGGGGGTGGGCGGAAGTATACCTCCGCCCTTCACATTTTCGACTGGGGGAACTAAAGCCCCCAGCCCCCGCTTCCTACGCCCTTGAAACAAAGCAATAGTTATATTTATATTTTGGAAAGACTGATTTGAACAGACTGGAAGATTTCTCCCCGATAAATTAATTGAATTGTGCGTCAGCCTGCCTACCCTGCCTGTATACTTTACGAACAATCCACCTTGGAAATATCAGTGTCACTGATTCATATTAATAAATTCATAGTTAATAATTGATAGTTAATTTCCAATTTTGGTTGTTTATATTTGTTCATATATACGTGGAAAGTAATTTAGGCTTATATAATATTTTATTTCTGCAATGATTCGTTTAAAGCTGTCCTGATGAACATTTTAAGTTTAACTTCCTCGAAATTAACATTTCCTCGACGGAAAAACAAAATGTTTGTCTCCATGACTTCAACCTTTTGAGGTGGAAATTGAAAATGAATTCACTTGTGAAATCGAAGATCTTTTAAGCTGAAGACAATTCAACTGTGCATATAACTGTATAAGTAGTATGGTTCAGTAATGCCTAAAAAAATATATAAAAAAACCCTACGTAGTCTAACTTTAGCGATTTAATACATTTACTCTATTCATTTAGTGTTTTTACAATGTGACAATACTAGCATGACGTCTAGCATGACAAAAACACAAACATAAACGATTTCCGTTCTTTTATTTGTTTTCTAAGAAGAAAAGTATGAAAAGATATTTACGAACCTATATAAGCAAGCATGACTCATTCTGATATTAAATGATCTTGATAACAATTACATGTATACAACCATACAAAATACGTGTAATTAAACCTATACTGACAAGACGTTATGACAGGATCTGCTGCTTTTGCTTGTGTTATTATGAGTTACGATCTCTTTGGGAGCTTGGATCGGGTTGAACCATGGAAAAGCATACATGGCGGCGGAGGCTCTGGGAAACATTGGGATTCCATGGGAATTCAGCCTAATAAATTGTAAAGCTGTAGTATGATAACCAGAAACCATAAGGTTGTGTGGTTCCCATGCTTTATTTTTAAAAGCTGTTGTAGTGCAGGTGATAACGTATATGAAACTGTTAAATGTTACTCCTTACATTATAATTAACATCTGAGGATATTGAGATCTGCTTAATTTCATTTTGTTAATCAGTAAGAGCTCCCAGTGAGACCTCATTTGAATTTCAAGTCAGCATACTCCATGGCTCCTTACTCTCCAAACAGAGAAATGTTGAATAGTAGAGTCATATAAAGCAGGTTTTGAAGCAATAGCAACTTTGAGCCCCAGACTGCCAGTTGTGCGAATGACTCTTTGATATCAATTTTCCCACTCGCGCGGGTTGTGGGAATGAATCTCTGATTGGTAGGTGCTAAAACACTATAAATATCTGTGTCAAGTTCAAACTGACAAGTTTTTACATTAATCTTTAAAATAGGTAAACTGGGTATTTTACATCCAGTCTTCAACATTTAAGGGTTATATCCACCATTTGGAAAAAAGAAGAAAATTCAAGATTGCAGTCTTGCCACCGTCTACTAATTCATATCTAGTATTTGTCCTGGAAGAACAATAATGCTATTATAGACGATAAACAAAGGAACTTAGCTTTATGAAAGGGTAGTAATTTACGAAAAGAGATTAATTTGATAGAAATTTAGAGGTTGTGGGTGGAGTCAAGATATGTATTTTTTTAATTTTAAAATTAATTGAATATGACATATATTGGCATTTCAATAGCATAAGCCTGTGCACACTATATCTAATGACATAAGCATGCCATATAAGAAGCAAAACTGGCATGCACTTACAAAGATTTGTTCAAGATTTGTGCACTAAACCCTACCCACTCATTAATATGTATAAAATCGACACCAAAAAACCCTACTAAATTTGACATGCCACTGATGGTTCACGAGATACCGTGTTTACAAGCTGTTTTCAGTAAAACTACATTATCCTTGCCAACAATGCTTATAAATGATTTTAAACATTTCTATAAGATGGGCATCTACACCAACCCTAACCTGCTAAGCCTGACACCTTATTTATGCCAAAGAAAATACAAAACAGATATATGGTTATCAAAATATGAGCATTTGAAGATTTTTACATTGTGCCCTGCCCACTCATAAATATGCACGATATCGCTACCAAAAACAATAGGGGCCATATATGGGTCATGATGCATCTAGGTTCCAAATATGATATGGCATCGATGTACTGTTCAGAAGATTTCGTGTTTACAAGAAACCAGGCCCGTAGCCGGGTGAGGGGGGTTCGTCCTTTTCAGCTTTTGTTGAGGAAGTGCCCTTTTGAATTCTAAAAATATAATAAGCACCTGGATTTTCAAGGTGTGTTGCCCTTCTATACGAGAAATAAACCCTCTTTCAACTCCTGAACCCCCTTTTGTTGAGAAAGTGCCCTTGTGAAATATAAAAATAATAAGCACCCGGAATTTCAAGAATTTTTGATCTTTGATACGAAAAACGAACCCCCCGCTTTCAAATTCCTGGATACGGGCCTGCAAAGCGTCACAAACACACACACACACACACACACCCGCACACACACCCACACACACACACACATACTCACCGATGGTACATTATGGGGACATGCATTACAGGGACTTACCGCGCGTTCAGAAGATACACTACAAGGACCTGTGTGTATGCATTATAGGAACCTGTGTCCTATGTCATTGCATTGTACCATATCATTGTTGGATGAAGACTTTTTTGTCTCTGTTTGTCTGTCTGTCCATCCATGTGCTTTTATCTGATAACAAGATATCACAATATCCAAGTGATGTGGATAAAACTTGGTGGTATTACATAATTAAGGGGAAGTGATTATGATTTTTAAACAAGACACCCCTCCATTTCATTGCATTGCACAGCCATATTGTTGGATAGAGCCATTTGGATCTCTGTTTTTATGTCTATCTGTCCATCTATGTGTGTCTGTAAGATATCAAGATATCATAGTACTATTGACATTATTATCATTATCAATATGTATAGCGCATTTCATACATTAACTCGAACTGTCCAAAAGGCAGGAGGCTGGACTATTCCAAGCTAGCATAAAAAAGCTTCTGCAGTAGGGCTAGAGAGGCTAGAGGGGCAGTTGATTTCAAATTATATGAACTGAAGGATGCACTTACCTTTCCCTTAGATTTTAAAAACATTTTACTACAAGCCTCAAAATATTTGAGACTTGTCCCATATATTTTGAGACAAGCAAAAGGATCAAGGTTACTACCTCACCCAGTAACTCACAAATTATATGAAAGCACTCATTAAACAGCATATTACAGAAATAATACTTATAATGAATTAATTACCACTACTTACTATCAAACACCAATTTTTATCACTTCATCTTAAAAGAAGAGAAAACTCTTGTTACATATTTCTACTTCTGCAAAAACAAAATTATAATCGACCTCATACTTGACCAATGTGCATCTGAAATCCTGATAATTTATGTCTCACACTTGCGCAGGGTCTAGTACAATAATACCCAAATTACAAGACTTTACACAACACATTATACAAAATGGCAATCACTAAATCAAAGATATTCTTTTGATGAAAATTTCTATATGGAATTACTGTAGGTTGAATTAACATAAGCCTTTAGCATCTTGATATTTTGTGTAACAGCTAAGTCAATGTTAATGTCAAGTCCCAATAATGTACCTGTCCCACTCACACAGGTCCTGATAATGCACCGAATACAGCATTTTTTGCTGCAAAGATATTCTTTTGTTGAAAATTTCCATATGCAATTAGGTTAACTTGAACTTAACATAAGTCTTAGCATCTTAATATTTTGAGAAACAGGTCAATGTTATGAACAAGTCAAGAACCTTCTGATAACAATGTTCATATGGAATTAGGTTTTAACTTAACACAAGTATTTATTGTCTTGATATTGTAAGTAACAGTTCAATTTTAATAACAAGTCCCAATAATATACCTATCCCACTCGCACAGGTCCTGATAATGCACCAAATACAAGAGTTTTTCGCCGCAAAGATATTCTTTTGATGATAATTTCCATTTTGAATAGGTCAACTAAATGTAAGTAATTAGCATCTTGAGATTTTGAAAGTGGGCTAGTAATATGCCCCAATTAAAAGACTTAAAACACACATTCTACAAAATAATGATCATCAAAATGATAATCATCAAACTGCGGAAAAAAATAATGAATTATCAAAGACGTGATTTTTTTACTGCTACAAAATTATTCTGATGACAATTTCTGTATAGAATTAGTTTTTAATTTAATGCATGTCTTAAGCGTCTTGATATTTCAAAAAACAGGTCAATGTTATGATCAAGTCCCAATAATGTACCAGGTTAATGTTAATCGGATAAGTCCCAATAATGTACCAGTCCCACTAGTGCAGGTCCTGTTGATGCACATAATAGAAGATTTTAAAACTGGTACTTCGGTCATTACCAGGGCCATTTAAAAAATAGGTTAAAATCACATATAATTACAAAAATAATTATTTTGATGAATTAATTACCTATGCCTACTACAAAAAAGAATAATATTTGTCACTTAATTTTAAAGGACGATGTTAAGTAAATATTGTGTTATATCATATTCTACTTATACCAAAACAAAATTATAATCGATCTCATCCTCTCAGTTATGATCGATGTTTATCTGAAGTCCTGATAATGTATCTCTCCAACTCGTGCAGAGCCTAGTAACGCCCCAATAACAAGATTTAAAACACACATACTGTAAAATGACGATCATCAAACTGAAAAACATTAATTATTTATCAAAGACATGATTTTTTTAATGCAAAAAGGTTCTTCTGATGATAATTTCCATATGGTATAAACTAGGAGGAAATGGTTAATTCCCCCCTGTGAAAAAAAATCACAATATTTTTTGGTTAATATTTTTTTCATATGTATTGTTCTTAATGTTTGGTTTGGGTCAAAAAGCTAAGAAAAATCAGCAATAATATTTGCATGGAGTTTGTTTATCATTCATTCATCATAATTATTTGGTGGGGAGTGAAGGGAGGCACTTTACAATGATAAATTGTTCCCATATACTTATTAGTTAATGTCCAAAGGCCCCCAAAATACAGCAATTTTGTTCATGTTCAATTCGCCTTTACAAAATAAGACTGGCACTAATATCTCATAAGCTATTTTACCATATTTTGCAAAAATGATGTATATTGATATTATTTTGTAGGGTACTGCTGGCAGATACACCATTACACCAGCAAGTGGAAACTGCTCTGCCTTAGTGCCACAGAACAATCACACAGCACGGCAGAGCATCCAGCCAGCACCACAGAGCATCCATCCAGTGCCACAGAGCATCCAGCAATCGCCTGAAATTGCTGCAGTAACTGCTCACCATGACAATGGCAAGACGGCTCCTCAAGCTGGAAACAACCTGCCTTTAGCTTCAGCGCAAGGAGTGGCTAAAAGCAAGAAGAAGGTGATTTGTGCTTTTAAATAATAAATGTTACAATGAGAAGATAAAACCCTTGTGGACATAGCTCCTCGGGCCACCAAATTGAACCCAGCTGCTGGACCTCCTTGTTCTACACACTTTCACTATTAAGTAAATTGGGATATAATTTAATTAATTGATCAAAGCTGTCAGGAAGTAATAGTACTCAACCAACCTTTTGGGCAAAGATCATATCCAAAAGAATATCCCAAATTTCACTATTTTTCCCTCTCTTCCTTTCACTGCAGGAAAATCAATATAAGGAAAAGGGCATTCCACTTCAGAGTGCACCAATGCAGGAGGGTCATCCAATGCAGGAGGACCATCCAATGCAGGGGGACCATCCAGCATCATTTGTGAGTGTTTTTATTTCAAAATCAGAAGATGCAGTTGATTCTGTCGTACTTACTTAGGACCTGTGACGATTTCCATAAAACTGAAGAAATTAATCCATTAAATCCAAAAAAACTGACATTTGACTCTTTGACATTTTATTTTAGCATATGGAGGATGAACGACCAGAATCCACCTCTTCTAACAACAGCAAGATGAAGAGAAGGAACCCCTTTCACAAAGTAAGGAAGACTTTGAAGAGACGAACCTCCACTGTGGCGGTCAAATATGGTGAGAAAGATGATGACTCCACAGCCGTGAGAGCAGCACCATCACTTTCATCCATGACTACCTTTTCATCTTCCTCCACTCTGAGTTTGAACGGACAGGCAACTGGTGATGCAGCACCAGCCAAAGACACCAGACTTAGTACTGTAGTAAGAGAGAGGAAAAGAAAATGCAGAGACGTGCACTGAAGCTGCAACTACAACAGGACCAAGAATTGCAGCAAAGACGACAGCTCCAGCAGCACACGACGGCCTCATCCTCACTCAGTTTTGATGGCAATGTAGCTGGCACTGCTTCACCACAATACAACCCAAAACAGCAGCAGAGGATGCAGAAATGCATGTACCGTCAACAACAACAGCTCCTGCATCAACAGCAAGCCGCTGCTTCTCAGCCAAGACATGCCAGAGATAAAACAAAGCTTTGGAAGGGCAAGAACATTGCCTGGGGACAGGAGAGGAACGTCAGTGGTGCTGACGCCCATCCAGAGGATCTACACATCATAGATCTTCCACCTGGCAGACTCTTCCTCCCTATCACGGATCTTTAATTTTTTTCTCGTGAAAAAAATGTTCCCCACCTTTTCAACTCAACACGACAAGAAACACAATTATGGACATTACATTTGAGAATTTAGAGGAATTGAAATTATTTTGGAAAGAATTTTGAAATCAAAATGTGCAATCAACTCTGGAAATCACAAGTTTTACACAATATGCAATCAATCTATAATGCAATCGAATTATGCAATCACTTTATCATGCAATCACTTTATCATGCAATCACTTTATCATGCAATCACTTTATCATGCAATCACTTTATCATGCAATCACTTTATCATGCAATCACTTTATCATGCAATCACTTTATCATGCAATCACTTTATCATGCAATATAGGATTGATAATCATTTGAAATGTACAAATGCTTTTGTATCGAATACATTTTACAGAAAAAATATGTTTTGTTCTCTTTTTGTTAAATATTCTCAGCTTGTATTTTATCAAATGTATAGGTAGTTACACATCCCAGGATGCCTGTAGATGATGTAAACTTTTTCATTTGTCTTAATTGTCTCTTATTATTATTTCAAAATCTAAACAAAACTGGTTTGGGATCTTTACCATAATCCTAACCAAATTATTGCAGGAATTTATCTCATTATTTTTAGTGACCAAGATTTGTACCAGAAACATAAGTGGCAGAAGCGAGGGAGGGGGAGGCACAGGGGCACGTGCCTCCCCCCAACCCCCACTTTTCTCGAAAGTTTAAAAAGTGCCTTTTTTAGAGATTAAAAGTGCCCTTTTTTTGAAAAGGAAAAGGGCCCTCTCAAATAAAACTAGAACAGTAAATACTGTCATGATTCGCATGCCCATGCAAATTGACACCCATATCATATGACTTAACCAAATATAAAAATGGCATCTCACACTAAGTCTGACATAGCATTCCATGTCCCACATGGCATCCCACCCCATGTCCCACATGGCATCCCACCCCATGTCCCACATGACATCCCATCCCATCCTTTGTCCAACATGGCATTCCACCATATATCCCACTTGGCATCCCACCCAATGTCCCACATGACTTTTTTTTCTTTCCCATGTGGCATTCCAACATATGTCCCACATGGCATACCATCCTATGACCCACGTGGATCACGTCCCAAATGACATCGCACCCCATGTCCCACATGACATCCCATGCCTTGTTCCACATGGCATTCCACCATATCTCCCACATGATAATTCACCATACAGTATGTCTCACATGGCATTCCACCATATGTCCCACATGGCATTCCACCTTATGTCCCACATGCATCCCATTATATGACCCACATGCATCCCATCCCATGTTCCAAATGACATCGCACCCCATGTCCCACATGACATCCAGTGCCTTGTCCCACATGGCATTCCACCATATTTCCCACATGATATCCCACCATACAGTATGTCTCACATGGCATTCCACCATACAATATGTCTCACATGGCATTCCGCCATATGTCCCACATGGCATTCCACCATATGTCCCACATAGCATCCCACCCTATGACCCAAATGGCATCCCATCCTGCATCCCACATGGCATCCAGCCTTATGTCCCACATTGGATCCCACCATATGTTCCACTCCCTCCCACTGTCCCAATGACATCCTACTTTATGGCATCACATCCAATTTTCCCATGGCCTCCTACCCTATGTCCCACACCCCACCCTAACCAATGTTACACTCTTGTGTTACTCGTGGCATCCCACCCCATGTCACACATAGCATCCCACCCCATGACTTCCCATGTCCCACATGACATGGCATTCCACCCTATGTCCAGCATGGCATTCGACCATATATCCTACATGGCATTCCACCCTGTTCCACATAGCATCCCACCCCATGTCCCACATGGCACCCCATCCCATGTCCCACGTGACATCCCATAGGCTCTATAAGAAGTCTCATCCTAGCTATCAGCTCTGATTGAGCAAACTATGTATGAAAGTGTCAGTTCATATAATAACTTATATGCAAATGCCTTGTTGAATAAAAAAAAAAAAGGCGGAGTCAAATAAGTATGCCTGATATAGCCCTTTGTATATACCACATGGTATATATTCTATCATATGGCCCCCATCCATGTCCCAGATGGCATCCTTCCCTATATTCATATGATGTCACACTCCCTGATTAAGTATACTAAATAAAATAAAAGTCTGGTCAGTTTACATTCTGTAGCAACTTAATGATAATGTAAACAATAATAAACAGATAAAGGCGGAGTTTATTAATCATGCCTGATACAACCATCGGTGCCCAAATATTATAAAGGATTTTAAATCTCCAGTGCTACGAGAGAAACGCTTGAGGATCTCTAAAGAATATTGAAAAATTATATCATTTTACAGTTATCTTATAAGGAAATATCAAATGTTTTATAGACTTTTTAAGGAAACTAGTCTTCAATCTGGTCTAAAGTGTCTCTGAAAAACTAAGGAAATTCTAATCTTTCATAAGGATATCTGAAAATACTTTACCTTTTTCTGAGGAACTCTAAAGAAATTTGAACATTTTCTGAGAAATTTTTAAAAAACTTTAACATTTCTGAGAAAATCTCAGGAAAAAAACTGTGGATGGTCGGACGGACGAAATTGCCATTACATATGTTCACATTATGCTTCGCATGCTCACCAACAAGTGTTTTCTTTAAAAGAACTAACCTTTCCTTAATTCAAACACTGGAACAATTTTCCTTTAAAGACAATATATATATCTGATCTTATCATTAAAAAAAGTAACACAAATATCGCCCTAAAAGGCTAAAATTATAAAAATCTTCCCGCTCATACACTATTTTCAATTTAAAGATAAAGTGTTCCGGGTCCAGCAGCCCTACTTATTGAACTTTTTTATACTTGAAAAGCTTTTACATCTGTCTACCTTTGTTTTCCCAGCTTATGATTTGTATTTAAAAAAAACTAGTGAAAAATAGGGTCTTTCTTTAGAGTGTGCGAGCCACCCCAAACTTCATTAGTGCATTTAGTGGACATCTTTGAAATGGGCCTTGCAGGGCAAAACTTACTATTTAAACCCGTACTATTGTCATGACATAAACTGATGTGCCCTCTCGGCCTCCCATCTTCTTTGTAAACATTAAAAGGTGCCCCTTTACAGAGATAGAAAGTCTTTTTTTTTTTGTCCTCTTATTATAAATGATTTTTTGATTGACAGATTGAATAAAGTAACACAAGCATCAAACAAAATACCCAAAATTTCACTCGTTGAGCGCCTTTAAGTTGGGTTCCACTGACTCGCTGAAGACTGGGTGTGAATTTGGGCCATCTGGTCTAATTTATTCTGATATACCGAGTTACATTTATCCTCAGCTAGAAATTTATGGCCTCCAGAATAATAATCTAAGGACCCCTTATTTGTTTTTTACATTACTTTAGATATTAAATGTAGTTTCCGATACATGACCAATACTATTAACTAATCATGATTGGCTAAAAGTCTAATTCCTTCCGACTTGCAATTTTCCAGGGGACGGCGGGAAGGGGGGTGGAATGGGGAAGGGGGGGGGGAAGGTTGACTCTAAATCTATACTGCTGTGCTACATGCTTTGAAAATACAATAGTTGGAAAGTGCCCCTCAGATTATGTGTCCTCCCCCCCCCCCTCCATTCAAACACACTCACACATTCAAACATCTTCCGCAGCCTCTGGCCAGAAATTTAAAGACTTGCATAAGGAATTTAAACTAATCTCACAAATTTAGCACATGTTTTGAATTACTGCAGCTTTGATCAACCATTAACTCAAAGACTAGACTAAACTGTATGCGTCATACGACCTGACGACCCACTCCACACATATCTATCATATACTGGGAGGTGAGTGGCCGGCTATCTCCAATCCAGATAGGTATGAAGGCCTGTGTTACAGCGACCGATGATGATGATGATTCAAAGAGCCCTCCATAATTGGAATGCTTGACGAAATTGTTCCCCCAAATTAAAAGCTCTTTCCAATGTGTTATCCACCTCCATACGTCCATATATCTTTAAAATGGCTTGAGAGAATAGCGACTGCACATACCAATGTAAACTTAAACAAGTTAGCCCTTTCAAAATGGCTTTGGTCTCTCTGTTAAAGAGTTGGATGAAAACAGAAGAAGACCAACACTTTTAACAGTAATTTATGCATTTAAATAAACACAAAAAGTCTAATGACCATATTATGAAATTACTAATGTACATGATATATGAAAAACATGTCCAGCTGGCAGGTTGAATGTGGAAGGTTTTTTATGTCGAAGCTGCTACGGTAAAACCATTTTCATTTTAGACAACTTAATGATTGTCTTGTTACTCGTACAATAATATGTACACCTTCATCTCTAGTTTTCAATTAATAAATATTGGCCTATAGATTATTTCTTGCTTTGTTCAATGCGTCATCCTGAGAAACTAGGAGTTTTTAACGTTCTACTTTTCCTGAAAAGAAGAGTTATTAAAACAAAGGCTTTAATCTCACTGGATTATGGTTAGGCGTGTTAATCATATATGAAAGAGGACTTTAAACAATATGAGTCTTAAAAACCATCTATCGTGATTAAAATGTGGCGGCGTACAATTTATTACAAAACAATATTGATTAGCCTATCAATGTAAGTGCACACTGTACCATTGTGTTTCGACCAATCAAGACACAGGATTTGAATTGTATTTACCTCGTACGTTAGACACGACAACTGCGCTTTAATTTATGCTAAATATGTGATGTCGTATGACTGGTGATTATTTGAATTTCTTTAAACTTAGTCACTGGAAATGATGATTTTTCTGCTACGTTCATTCTTGATGAATTTTAAAGGAATTTAGCTAATGATATACCTAAACACGTTTTTAAAAAAGCAGAGTATACACGAAAAAAAAAGTCTCAGTGAACCGTATTTACAAGGTATGCACGTTAACTACAAGTTAACTACAACTTCAAGAACTCAGGTGAAAATGAATTTAAAAAATTATTAAGAAAAGCAACTATAAGTTTTGACAATGCCCTCTGGGCACCCCATCCAACCGGGATCATCCAATATATAGCTTAAAAAAACAACAGCACAGTTTGCCACTTTGGAAAAAAGCACATCTCTCACACAACCATGAAAAAAGGGAAGTAAAACTTTATAATCAATTTTAGCTGACGAGATATGCATTTTTCCTGCTAGAAATCAAAATGGCACCATAACATGTCAATTTCCCGCATTATTTTTAGTATAAAACAAACAGAGTGCTTTGCGGCTTACAAATCAATAATCTCTTAAAGTAAAAACACGCATTTTCCTGACAGAAGTTTATTAAAATTGCTTGGCGGCAAACAGAGTTATTGAAAAATGGTTTTCAGTTTCAAAATGGAAAGTGGACACAGCTGAAGGAGACTACTGCCATGATGCAACACCAAAACATCGTAATGTTATTGATAGCGGAACTATAACATTTAATCCGAAGAAAATTAGGTCGTTAGCAAACTTAAAGAGGGCATGACATGGTCGAACAAATTGTTCTCTTCGATAAACTTAGGTCTATTACTTCTCGAAATGAACATTTGTGTGCGTAACAAGAGATCTCGAAAGCGTAAAATCGACGTTTAAAATTCCCTCCTTAAAATTGCTTACAAAAAAAATTGGCCCAGAAGGTCACGTGATTGAATGACGAACCTTCCGGTTGCAACTTTAGGGAAGCGTATCACGTGATACTCGCTATCTCGGTACTTCAGACAGTGCAAAACCCACCATGTCCAGACTGAATCTTTGATCTAAAACAACACGATTTCTTCAAAAAAAAATCGAAAATGCCGTGCCTATGTGTTGTAGGCGGGTGTAGTAACGTTTCTAGGAAAGAAATTAGCACCCATAAATTTCCAATGGACGAAAAAACTAAAAAACTGTGGATAGCATTTGTAAACAATACCCGTGCAGATTTTAAAAGGCCTACACAACACAGTGTGATTTGTAGCGATCACTTCACTGAAGATTGTTTTGATCCCGCTGCAAGGCTTCGGCAACAGTTTGGCTTAGGGAGTGTTTCTGGCAAAGGGTCTAGAAACATCATTCCGGGAGAGTTTCCTACTATCAAGAAGAAAACAGTTGGTATTGAAGATGTACCCTCAAGTTCAACGTCAGCCATGGTAAGTGCTACTGCTAACGTTGCCATGTTTTAGTACTACTACTAGGCCTAGTACTAGGCTACCACTGGCCCTGACGTTAGTCGACCCAGCATTGCTGTTGGCAGTGTTGTGACTCAAATTCAAAGTAGGTCTATGCCTACGTGTGCGAAATCGTCAGGGGTTGATGAACTTCTGCCAAGCCAGTTGATGGTTGTACCACCCAGGAAAAAACAACGGGCTACGTTCTTTTTTCCCAAAAATAACCTGTCTATGCCTAATAATATTATTCATATTACTCCTAAGTGATCATCTGTCGCCCAATAAATTGAATAATACCATTAAGATTGTTTGTTTTACTAATAATGATATTAATTAGTGGGATACCAGAGATGGAAAAAAGCTGCAGTTCCGGCAGGTATAAGCGCAGGGAAAATTGGAATTCACGGGATGAAATATTTTGTTCATAAAGATTCTTGATTACACAACAATATATGCGGTAAAAAGTTCGGGCTTTGGCCAAATGTTTTGGAGAATCAGATTGAGGGATCTTAGCCGGAAAGAGGGAACGTGTGCCTGGTGATAAAGTGTGAGAATATATAGGCCTATATTTATATATAGGCATAGGTCCTATATATATTGTATATATTTTGTATATATATATATATATATATATATATATATATATATATATATATATATAATATATATATATATATATATATATATATATATATATATATATATATTATATATATATATATATATATATATATATATATATATATATATATATATATATATATATATATATATATATATATATATATATATATATATATATATATATATATATATATATATATATATATATATATATTGTGTATATATATATATATATATATATATATATATATATATGTATATATATATATATATATATATATATATATATATATATATATATATATATATTTATTTACTCTACTTATGTTGTTGCTGTCACAAGTATTTTTACACCATTATTCAGAACTGAATATTTTCAAATAATCCATCTCTGTGTGATACTATTAGTTTAGTGATTTCTCATTGTTTATTTTTCAGGAAATGCAAGAGATGAAAGAAGAATATTTTAACTACTTGTACAATAAAGCCGCAGATTTTGATGTTTTCACAAGTGTTAATAATGATAGTGATGGAAGTATTGTGGAAGGAAACAAAAATGACAGCGAAGGGAGTTCTGTTGATAGAAGCGTTGCTGAGGAAAGTAATGTAGATAGTGGAAATAATTAAGTGGATATTGCTACAGAATTAAAAAGGTTAACTGAATCTTCCAATAGTAGTCAAATATCAGCTAACAGTGATGATCGTTTTAAATCTGTTGAAACAAATGAAGTTGGGCTGGCTATAAAATTATTTAAAGAGGACAGTTTGGATGAATTTATTGATGAAGAGGAGTTTTCACAATGTACACAGGCCGAAGTAAATAATGAAGTTTTGTGTCAAAATTCTCAAGATGATGACGTGGATGAAATTTCAGAAACACAATATCAAAAAGACGATAATAATGAACAGGAAGGAGGAGCCGCACTTTCAGAAGCCTCTTCTGAAAATTCAGAAGTCGATGAAGAAAAAGAGAAAGAAGAAGGCAAAGCGTCAGAAATGTTTGACGAACTTATGAACGCAATTGATGAAAACGATCAGGCATCTACTTCATTTAATTTACAACACATGAATGCGCTGGAAGATGAATATAAAGACTTATTAAATATTCATGAAACAAACCGAACGGTAATCACAAAATTTAAATCAACTAAATCCACGTTTGAGGTGCGATTTAACCAGAAAATTTTGGAAAAGTTCTTGGAAGATGTGCCTGATCCTTTCCAATCATCCCGTGTGTTATTACAAATAATTGTACATGCGTTATTGAAAAAATTTCAACCATATGATGAAATAGCCTTTTCAATTACTGGAGATAGCCTTGACTACCCGATTGGTATCCCATTCAGTCTATCGACCAGCTCACAGTGGACCGCATTATGGAAAGAATCAAGAATGTTATGCAAAGTAAGCATGAGTTCGGAGTGTCTGACCATTTGGTAATAGAACTCATGCACATAGCCAGGCCTCAAGGTAAGGGTAAAGCAAATGAATTTGATACCGTGAAAGGACAACAATTCTTTGGTCTAAAGTAAATTTCACTAAAATTTCAGGTAGCCTTTGTTTACCGCAAGCATTATTGATCGCTAAATTAAAATTTGATGGAATGACTTGATTTAATAAAGACAAATTTCGTAATGATTTCGACGCGCAAGAAATGCAAGCCGAATTGTTTTGCGCGCAAGCAGGGGTTTTTACGAATAAATGTGGTACCATCGAAACATTAGAGAAATTTCAGAAGATATTGGTTGATTTCCAGATAGTAGTATTCCAAGAAAGTTTACATGATTTAATTTTATACAAGAATGGCTCAGATACAGGGCTTTCTTGTTACAAACAGTTATACAGACAGCACAATCAGATTTTTGTTCTTTGGACCCTTATATTAATAAAAGGGGAACATATCCTGTAGGTCATCCTCAGATTGTGAAAGATCTTGAACCTGATGAATTTCCAGACATATTTGGATTCCTAAAGTGCAAGGTATTACTGCCTGAAGGATTGCTGCATTCTGTATTACCTGACAAAGTAAATGGTAAATTGATGTTTCGCCTATGCCAGAAATGTGCAGAAAATGGTGACAGGATATGTGAGCATACAGATGAGAAGCGCTCATTTTGGGGTACTTGGACTCATTTAGAATTACCCAAGGCTATTGAGAAAGGTTATAAAATTATCGAGATTTGCGAAGCCTGGCATTTTGAAACAAAATGACAGGAGACCGATAAACAACAAGGTTTGTTTAGTAAATACATCAACACCATGTTTGAAGCTAAAAGCTGAAGCTAGTGGGTTTCCTACCTGGTGTAAAACAGAGGATGACCGTGTGGAATATATTGAAAAACATTTCGAAGCGGAAGGAATCCGTCTTGATTTTGATAGTATCAAGAGAAATCTAGGAAAGAGGGCATTATTCAAGTTAATGTTGAATTCCCTTTGGGGTAAGTTCAGTCAAAGAGCGAATCTTCCTAGACGTCATTTATAACCACTTGCATAGATTTTTTCACGCTACTCACAGATAACACAAAAGATGTTTCAAATGTCGTTTTCCTTGATGAAGCGACAGCAATGGTACATACGCTGATAAAGAGGATGGGGGGTGGTCAAAATAATGTTTTCATAGCTGCTTTTACTACATCTCAAGCCAGGTTGAAATTATATGAGCTCCTTGACCTAGTGGGCGACCGTGTCTTGTATTTCGACACGGATTCCGTCCTGTATGTGGACTGCGAGACAGACAAGATTACTGTTCCCCTGGGGGATTTTTTGGGTGACTTAACAAACGAGTTTAAGGTTTATGACGAGGATGCTTGGATCTCAGAGTTTGTTAGCGGAGGTCCAAAAAACTATGCTTATAAACTAACCCTTGGAATTGGCGTATTAGATGAAGTTTGTAAAGTAAGAGGTATCACGTTGAACTTCAGTGCTGCCGAAATAGTCAATTTCGATTCAATAAAAAAAAAAATCGATTTGATGATAAATAATGAGCCTGTCAAAGATTATACTTTGACTGTCAGATACTCTCATGAAATAGGAAGACAAGGACCAACAGAGGTCATTTTAAAAGTTTTATTTAAAGACTACAGACCTGTTTATTATAAACGTATGATAATGGCTGATTATAGTACAATACCTTGGGGGATGAAAGAGATCCGCTAACAACTTCTGATACCGACACAGAAACTGACGTAGCGACATCCCCAGTACCTTATGTAACAAAACAC
>JAIGNY010001700.1:0-24513 GCA_020152595.1 Chiridota heheva | reverse complement strand
TGACATGACAGGTAATACAAAACTTACAAATCGATCACCATATGAAGAAAACAAAAATCATCGAAACCACAAAACCTTTAGGTTCTGGTTATACCACACAGCGAAGAATTTGAGAGTTAGGTTAACATGATGTTTTGTAAAAAGTGTGATTTTTAATGGAAGAAGTTTCGCAGAAATTCACCGGAGGTATGTGCCCTTTTTAGAGCTGAAATAAAATTCCTACATTATATCAGTGGCGTAGCTGGGATTACATTGAAAGGGGGCAGCAATCCTCTCTAGGGAGGCAAAGTTATAAAGGTAAAATTTACAACAACAAATTATATATATTAATTTGCGGGTATACCTGGCCTGGGCGTAGGAAGGGTCACCTGTCAGGGGGCAAGAAGCCCGAAAACTTCCTGGTTACAAGAGGGAAAATTACACTGGCAAATTAGGTTTCCATCAAACATTGCTGCTAATTCGTAAAATCTCGTTCAATTTTCGTAAAATCTTGTTCAATTTTTGTGAAATTTTGTTCAATTTTCGTAAAATCTCGTTCAATTTTTGCGCAATTTCTTGCATTTGCAGGAAATCTTAATTTTCCTGCCGGAATTTTCCAGTTTTCAGTTTTCGGGAAATGTTAGAAAGTTTTACTAAAATAGACATGGGTTGTATGACCCCAAAAAGTGTAAAAGGTCAAAATATTTCCCTTAACGACCTCCCTTCCTCCCCCTACCCCTCTCCCTCCCGCCATCCTAAAGGTGGTTACACCCCTATTGAAATTTAATATTTGATTATCATTATTACTCTTCTGTCATTACAAATAGTTGAGTTGCATCTTTCCTCAAGACAAGTCTTGCTGACAATACACACCACTGCATATCGCACGCAGAGTTACCCACACATTTATTACGAATTTCCCACCAATAGATTACAATCTTTACAGTAACATGAACATAGATTACTGTCGGGAATACTATAGTTAAATGACATCCAATGTTTTTTTTTTATTGTAACAAAATCCTGTACTTTTTCATTTTTGCAACGTAATAATCACGCTTGTGATTTTACCAAGTGCATCTCGCTGTATGGGATTTACACATTGTACGTACCAGCACGTACGTGGCTGCTTTATTTCATCCTGAGATTCACATGCAATTTCTGCATTCATAAAAATGTTCACTTGGCATTGTGTTTAGAATTTTATAGGCTTTTTTTCATTGGTCATTCATTAGTGTAGGCCCTTTACCCCCTATCTTTGACCAATCAAACTTAACATCTGATGAGTATTAACAGATTAAGCATTTAAGGCTGCACAAGCAATGAGACGGCATATAGGGCATGTGTTGGAATCTTCCAGTTGCAGTTATTATTTACAGATTTAGGAATAGAAAATCACATTAGCATTAAATATTTCATTTGGACGCCATCTTCCCTGAAGTTTAAGGTCCTTTTTTAGAAACTATGTCTTTCAATTTAGTATAAAATCCAGGCGGTCTCCACACCTTAGAGCAACTTGGCCGTACAATTGCATCACTGACATCATTGGAAGCTATTTAAGAACCTAATGTACTGTGTGTGAAGTACCATTCAAATTTTCAAGTCAATGCATAAGACAGGTATGGTGCATTATGGGTACATTATGGATACATGGTAGCTTCAATTGCATTAAATATGCTTAAAAAATTGGTATGGAGTATTTGCATTGTTTTTTTGCATTGTCTATTTTATCTAATAATTCGAAAACAGCGTGGTAAACATATCAAATGGGAGTGGAACAGTTGTAGCCATGGCAGTAATGAGGTATTTTCATAACTTTTAAGTTTCCCGTTGCAAAGATATTTTTCCAAGACGTATTTCAAATTTGAAAAATGTAACAATGCATAAGGCTTTAACGTTAGGATAGCAAAGGATCATGGGAAATATCACAAAATGGCGGCTTGCATGTAGCAAAATGTTCCCATTAATAAAACATTTATGATGGAATAGGCATGCAACCGGACTGTTAAAGAGGTTGTCATTCTCTTGGTGTATACACTTGATTTTATGTTGAGAATTGTATCAATCTTCTAGCAAACTTTTCCAATTTTTAGTAATATACCCTACGCAATAGTAGACCTACTGTATGTTGTCTTTATAATATGCTCGGGGCCACAAAACGCTGCTGCCTAAATGGGAGGGTGGATTTGATCATAGCGAACCAAAGTCCTCAAATTTGCGTTTAGTGTACGGGAAATAAAATATGTGGGGACCCCTAGTCGTTCCGGTGAAAAAGTATTATTTATATGCAGGTTTACTTACCTGCATGAATCAGTAGTCTGAGAGAAACGTATTCCTTACGTTTAGAATTCTTGAACCAAGGGTTATCTAAAGGCTTACCCCATGCAGTTTTTGTTCTCCAATCACGAGTTTTTCGAATGTCCCTATAGTCCTGTAGTTAGCCACCGTACTCTTTCCATGAATTTAAAGGAGCACTTGACCAAAAAGTGAGTGCGCTTGTTTTTGCGAATTTTACAGATATATCATTCACAAAGGATCAATAAACGCCATGCCTCCATAGCCCACAGACAACGCGAGGTCATAGATTACCGTGATGTTAACCAGAAATTTGCTATACCGTTGCGTGCTAGATAAGCATTTGATTTTGGGGACTCTCTAAAAATACGCCCTGACTTTTCGGTATAGTGCTCCTTTAAAGGATATATATCGTCCCATGAATAAATTCAGAAGTGAACGACGCCGTGCTGATAACGTCACTTCGGTTTGCAATTTTCCTTATTGATTGCAAAAACTGATGTTATCGATAGCACAATGTAAGTTCCGGCGAATGTGTGATCAATAACATCACAATTTTTGCAATCAATAAGAAAACTGAAAACCGGAAGTGACGTTATCAGCACAGCGGCGTTCACTTCTGAATGTATTTATGGTATGTACGATACCTTTCCTTACATAAATCACTAAATTTGTGAAAAAAAACTTGATCAGGGGTAAATTGAAAACTAACATGTTTTCAAAATTTAAAGGCCAGTTATTGTCTCTAATAACGTAATAAATATATTTCAATTCGTGTGGTTTGATTGGGCTAAACACACTGGTACAATGTGTACTTACAGTGGTAAGTCAATCAGTATCGTTTTGAAATAAAAATTTACGGCGCTAAATTTTAATCAAGACAGATAGCCTTTAAAGGAATTGTTTTTCTACAGTTTAATCTATTTAATAGAACTGCAAAGTGGGGTATATAAAACACACGCAAAACAAATTTACGGTGAGGTGGAAATAACATTATAATTGTTTTTCTTTCATAAATTTCATATTTCCCCAAATACTTATAAACACAATTCTTCGAGGTTCGATCAAGGGTAAATTGAAAACTGTAATGATATTTCCAAATTTCAAAGCTATACTTTATGTTGGGTCCTAGATGACCTCTACACAGATCATGGGCCGCAGGGAAGGGGGAGGGACACGTCCCCACTATTTCGAAAATAATAAGTAGAATGACTAGTGCAATTTTGCGCTTCAATATGATTTTATTTACCTTCTGGAAAGAAAAAAAAAAATTAAGAGCATTGTGTATATTCCAATGCCTTGTTCATTTGTTCGTGTTTTATGGACGTTAAACGAAGTTTAATTCTTCGCAATGACAAGAACAAAGTAGTCGTTAAAGGTACTTTTAGAATCTGCGTCAAGGTCATATATCCTCTTTGATAACAGCAGGTCAAAACAAGAGGAAACATTATCATTGCCCACTGCCCAGTATGACATCACGGATTTGTTGCAAGTTGCGTAATTTTGAAAATGCTGTTACATGATTCATTTTTCATTTTTGTGGTATCATCATGCTTTTAATTATATTTTGAAGTATTTTAGCTAGGTTGTGCCTGATATCTAGATACGTTCCAGTCTTCATCGTCAGTGTTTATGTAGCTTGCTCTGACAGTCTGAAGTTTTAGAAATGTTCCATAGGGCGTGATTATTTCTAAAAGAAATGAACGTCACGAAAACTGAAAAACCTAATGATATTGGCAAATATTTGGTTAAATTGCTACCGCAGCGTCGTTTTAAACTCTAAAATGACAAACGCATGTATTTGTTTTTCCATGTTTCATAACAAAATAAACATTTGTAGCAATATCATGTCGAAACTATCTTCTTCTTTTATGATGAGGGGAATCAAAACTACCTTTCTTTTCCCCTTTCTTTTTAAAGGGAGGGGGTTAAGTTAGAAAGGAACCGAAGAGATGAATTATTTACCAATTCCCTGACTTTGTATTTCCGTCTTTCAGATCATTCAGTCGTTTCAAACGTGCACCCCCCCCCCTCCCTCTACCCCCTTCTTCTTGAAATACTGCTCCGCGGCCCATTCCAAGTCTAACTATAATCGTAGCAATTTACTGATTAAAAGCTATCGCCCCTTTAATAAATAGACTATAAAAGACTTCGCCCATTTTATATTTTTTGGTTCTATATCAAGATTATAGGCTTTTGATTGTGTGATCTCAAAAGGGAAACATGCAACTGCTTACAACGTCAGGCTCCAACTGTCGAACACTGGTTAATAACAAAACAAGGTTCATTCTAACACATCAATTTTGCTGGAAACTATGTCTACTTATTTGTACCTGGGATGTTAAGATATGTCGTATATACTTCAACTTTCAAGTTTTAAATACCAATACATCAGTTTCTTTTGCGTTAATAAAGCTAAATCTGCTGAAGAGATGTGTTGTTTGTCGCCTACCTTTGTACACACGTCAGTGATACTTAAAGTTTGATACAAATATATACTCAAACATGTTAAATGACCTGATAATTAAATCATTTCAGTCCTCAATAATGTGTAAGCATACAAATAATGAGTGACATGCGCGGGATTTCAGAGGTGGGGCCAGATTTTCCATTCCCTCGAATGACTTCACATCATCCGAACTGCGGAGTGCCTTAACCCGATAGGAATCGAAAGTTGGGGAAATTGGGTCATAACTGCCCCTAGAGAGGATTTCACCCCCGGTCGCATGATGCTTTTAAGTTTGCTGTTGGTAGGTAAAATTGGGATTAAGATAAAGTTGAGCAAATTTAGTAAAATTAGGACGAGTTATAATTTGGCAACATCTTCCGAAAATTTGAGAAAATTTTTCCGTAAATTGAAGAAAATTCATTTCCCCAAAATTTAAAGATAATTCCAGAAAATTAAATAGTATTTCTCGACAATAAAGGAATTAACAGAAAATGAAGGACATTTCAAAAAAATTGACTGACAGGGATTCCCCCCCCCTCCCCTTCCCTCCCGCCACCAAAGGTGAACCCTTTTTGCCCTTTGTGTACTTCGAGAATCCGTTTTTTTTTACGCACAGGGTCCACTGGCCAGGGTTGTTTGCCAGGTCTGACACAAGGTTACCGTACATTGCAATGTCCATTGAAAATCTGCCAAATGAGTTTCCAATGGACTGAATCATTGAAGGAGTACCATACAAAATAAAATACAAGATAAAGATACTTTTCCAAAGTTAAATGGGTAAAAATATAATTTGACTGTAGTTTACGAGTTTCAACGCTCTGATATTGTAACAATGAGATTTACGTGTAGCCTCATTTGTAAAGTATATTACGCAACGACGACGAGTGAACACACTATTACAATGACGGGGTCGTCACCTGCGTATTCGGTTAATAGTAACAATGCTATCACGAAACGACGAAACAAAAATACAGGTACGACGTACCGACAGACACAACATCGACAACCAAGTCAATGTCCACGGCCTCCTTTGATAACCAGTTTTGGTGCACTGGCGTGTCTAGTACCCAACCAGGCTTGAACCAAGGGCCTTGTGGTCTGTAGACATGTATGATAACCGCTACAGGACAGTAGGTAGACTGGCAACCGGCTCAAATTACTTTTATTGCCTTCATCCAAGTAAAAGTCTTTGAATATTTTCTCTTTGTTATAGCTTTTCGTGTGACCAGTAGTTTGAGTTTTTCTTGAATTTTTCTTGAATTTAATTTAGCGTTCAGTTGTATCACACCTTTTTACGTTCCTGTTTTATTTTGTACGGCCGGTGTGATAGTAAATTTTTTCCCCCGAAAATGTGGGCCCCCGGTCCCTATTTCCTAACGAGTGTCTAGTGAATTTGGTTTCCCCGGACTGATTTTACTAGGTAATAGTAAATTTTGTTCTATAGAAAATTTGGGCCCCCGGTTTTTTTTCCTAACAAGTGTCTAGTGAATTTGGTCCCTCCGGATTGATCTTACTAGGTAATTTACTGGTGTGTCTGTACGGTTCCTTCAATTAATTTTGTGTACTGAATTGATAAGCTAAAACCGAAGTTAGTAATATTTTTGTACGGAATACAGCTGTACTCGTGGAATTTTCCCTATGAACAGAAAATGGCTTCCAGTAAGCACTTCGGTGAAAAGAAATATAATATTTTCTTCGATCTGGGCAGTACCTATCGGGGTACACTAAAGAAAAAAAAGCGTGCTATACTCAAAACAACAGTGAGATTTACTGTGAAGGGAGAAGAAGGAATTTACGTTCGTGGAATTGAAATTTTAGCGTCATCACTGTATATTCAGTCCCATGCATGGAAATCATTTCAATCTAAAGTACTCTAAATTGTTTTGCTATCATTATTAGTTTAAAAAATAACATTGACAACGTCAATACTTTTCGGTCGTCCTCTTGACTGTTAATTGTTCATTTTTTTTTCAAACATCATTTAAGGAAATGAATACACTTGCCATTACTCCTTCATTAAGCTGATAACCTTTTCTTTATAATAAAGGCTTTTTTTCACAGAAAATTTTCCATAGATAAAATTCAACACCCTTACGCAGAGACTGAAAGAGGTCAGCAGCAAAGATTGGATACTAATCACATAAAACCCATGCTGGGTAATTAGCACACTAATAATATCTAATCTGGATTTTGAAGGTATAACAATACAGCAATACTGACACAACTCTCATATAGCTTTCTGCGTTTTTCTTATCTCGAGCAAATGTACACTCTAAAAAACGTTTTTAGCAATTAAACACATCTGCTGTTTCTAAACATGTCTCGGTTCTAAACGCTTTGCCGATTGTGTTTAATATGAAGACACGTCGTATCCAAAGTCTAAACGTTTCTACTTCTAAACATCATGTTCCCGCTGCGATCGATATTCTGTGTCTGATTGGTTGAAATCTTGTACGTCATCGAACCAGTAACGCGCGTGAAGTGCATGCATGCAATTCTCGTCTGCTAGCACTATGCCATGTGTATGCAGATATCGTGAAGATAGAAAGTACAGTACGTTCAATCAACATTTGAAAATGGAAGATTCAGAGTTTCGAGGACGTTTACAGGAAAGTTGCACCCAGATGCAATAGATATACTGATAGGTATTCGTTTTCTCCTCATTATAGACCATTAGCCGGATTGGAATATTATTGGCTTGAGAAACTGTTCCATGCCGTTTCCAATGCGCCTAAGCTCAGCCTAACGTTAGCATTGGGTTTCCCCATAGGAAACTTAGTTAGGCTAGGCGTTTAGCGTCAGTCAGCCTACTATTACTAATACTAAGTAGGCCTAGCCTAGGCCTAAGTCAGTAAGTAGGCCTAGAACCTAACGTTAGTTATACTCGCATCCTACTGTAGTATGTGACATTAAGTAGGCCTAGTATTGGTCTTGAATAGTAGGATGGGGGTGCCTGATTTCGTGCACTTAAGACACAAAATGAAAATATTTTTATGAAAATAATCATTTTAAGCAAGTTGATTAGAAAGTACAATTTCTTTTCTTCCATACAATAGTAAGTAAAATAAAGTAAATTTATTGATTTCTCATCAAACTGGCTTATGCATTTCTTTCAATTTCTTTCCCCATTTAATCGCTCTGAAATTGATGAATTGACTTTTTCCTTCCGTGTTATGTTTGGGATAGCCTAATTATTTCAATTTGAAATGTCATTAAATCTCATCAAATCTCTCCCAAGTCTTCAGTATTGAGTTTTGAAAAACAATAAGTTAAGATAAGAAAAGATACTGAAGATTCGTGGTAACGTGTCACAATATTTAGGCCTATATAAATTTAGCAGAAATACGGCTTAAAAATTGAAGTTGCTCTAAGAGTCTAAAATGGTCAATTTCTAACCGATTTCTAACCGAATTTGTTTGTGATATACATGATTTAAATTACATTTTCTTTCAAATGTTAAGTTGTTGCTACTTGTCCGCTTACCTTTAATATAATTAATATATATGAATATTCAAATTCATTTATTTAAATTTGCCTCATTTGCATGTAAACAGCCAGTTTATTGAAAATAATCTGGCTGTTTTTACATGCAAATGAATCTTATCAACCAATCAGGAGGTCTCAAAAAAAAACCTGGGCAGTAGTGATAGAATAAAAATCCTTACTCTATCCCCCTCAAGACTTTACCCTAATATACCATTGTGTATCTACTGTACGTAGGCCTAATAATATGAATTATACTATGATTGCAGGTATCTTAGAGCTCCGTCAGAAATACTCTTGGTTAGATCAATCTCTACCTATTTCATTATATCGTAAGGGTCATTATATTTCTAAGACATGGGATTTTCTCTGCAATTTAATGATAATTGCCAAAACTTCAATGTTGGCTATGGCAAAGTTCATCCTAGTGTTACAAAATAACCTCGATACTAGACAATCAGTTAGCCAAACGATGGAGAATGCCAAGAAGTACGAAACTTACGAGTTGCAATGGTTTAATTTAAGAGTAATCCTAAGAAAAATGAAACTGCATTGCAACCCAACAAATTGAAATTACTTACCAGCAAATGTATCTTTTAAGGCCATGAACTTCCACTCTGCTAACGTCTTTTTATGAAATTTTATGTCTGACTCTGCTCTGTGGGGTACAGCGATATCGAGAACGGTTTGAAGTTTGCGGTCGCTCATTATGCATTCATATTATATGTCCGGCCAATGAGAGCAGCTATTTTCCGGACCAAGTACTTTGATCAATACCTTTAATGCCCCATTGCCTTCTCCGGACCACATTTTGGTCATCTGCACACAAAATCTGACCAAAGTTTGGTATTTTTCCATGACCAAGGAATTTGGTCATTTCGCTGACAAACTTTTTCAAAGTGTACCCATAAAACACAATTGTATTCTAATCAAATCAAGCATCATATTTGCCCTTGTAGCTGTTAGAGTGCAATGCTTAGAAGGTTTCAGATTTTTAGTAATGACAACATCTACATTCCTTTCTTCATCAACACAAGCAAGATTTGAACCATTCAGGCAGTAATTAAAACCCAAATTGCTCTGACCAAAATGAAAATAAATTTGCATCTATCAACATTGAATGACATCTGCCTTGTTTTGGGACCAAAAAACTTATCCAGATCACTTTGCGACAATCAAGAATTCCTAGCATCGTCAAAAATTATGTAGAGCTTTGTGTCATTAGTAAATTTATTTTTCCTGGAGCAAGGGAGACATCAGTATCATTTTTAAAAATTAAGAAAAGAAGCGGACCCAAATGAAGAACCTTGAGAATCGCTACTTGTAAGCTTCTTAATAACAGCTCTTTGTGACCTGTCAACTAACCAACAATTAATCCAACTGGCACACTTTCCCTCCACACCAAGCGCTCCTGTTTTTTTTATCATAAGCTTGCTTAAGGGAACCTTATCCAACGCTTTTTGGAAATCTAAAAAGATGACACCCACATTATGACCAGAATCAACTAGTTGAGTAACATCATCGAGAAACTCCAATATATTACAAACGCAATATTTCTAAGGTAAGAACCCATACTGGGACAAATTCAGTAAACCATTGACCAGTAATTGATCTAGATGACATCCTTAACAATGGACTGCATAACCTTGCACACAACACTATTTAGACTTACCAGTTCGGGTGAACCCCTGAAAAGAGTCTTTCATGCTAATCCCTGCTTCCACGGTTTGACCATCGCGCAGTTCAGCAACCAGTCGACAGTTCAAACATACGAATCGCACACACATCTCAGCTGCTTACTAACTTCAATTTGGTCTATTTCAGGTATGCATTATGCGATCACCTACTGACTGACAGATCGTAAAGGAATAAACAGTGCAATTTGAGATTAACTAAACTAACTGCTTAAGTTGTATTCATGATTTGATTAGGCCCTAACGTCTGAACGCTACTCGCCAGTACAGACAATGGGTGAAAAAGAATAAAACGAATGACAATATATATTACACACAAGCCTGCAATGCAAACAGTCCAACGTACACTCTACGCACATGATGGCTGTAACTTAGCATTAGTTACGGTCAATAGGCCTACGTTAGAATACGTTCACTGTTCAGACAGAACATCACATACGAAAGTCACAAAGGAACTGATAATTCACTGCATTAAAATGATTTAATTGAACGCGTTCTCCAAGAGGCTACGTAAATAACAACACAACTTACGCGAAGAACAAATTTAATGTAAGAATGCATATAAAATAACCCTTTTAATTTGTAATTTATTGTACACTGACAATCGCAGTCAAAGAAGAAAAGTCAATGCTTAGTCAACACAACGCAGATGTTAGCACAGTACAGATTATTCGCAACAAACCTAAGCATTTCAAACATGGGTCGTGCCATATATTGGCTCTTTTTCAAATTCGGACTGGTGAACATATCAAAAGGTACTGGATAAAAGTTAGCTAACATGTTTCCCCATAATTCCATGTACCTCTCACACTTCAGCAAACGCCGTCGTAGTTCACAAAATGAATTTACTTGGTCACTCTGTACAAAGTGTATGGGCGAAGGAAATTGCATGATGGGCAATGGCTGCCTCCATGGCCTAAAAAAACCCTCCTTCGAAGGGTTTTACCGAGGGCTAAAAGGAGGGGTTCACCCGAACTGCTTACTGGCCTATAGTTACAGGGCAAATTGTGGTTGTCTTTTTTTTTGCATAGATGACAATGCACTGCCAACAAACAACAGAATGAGAACGTAAAATTTACTCCATTCTATCATATTAGATAAAAAATTGAAAGTTATTTAATATGCATAAACTTGTATCATCTACCATGCACTTTGTAACAAAATGTTCTGAATGTAAAGAAAAGACATAATCCAATAAAATAAAAAAATAAAACGCCGCCGTGCTTGTAATGTCACTTCCGATTTTCAGTTTTCCTTATTTATTGTGATAAATCAGTAATGTTATCGATAACAAATGGAGGCCCTTATTTTCGGTCCTGTTGATAAGTTTTGATAACATCGCAGATTTTCGCGGTCAATAGGTAATTTTTAAACCAAAGTGATGTTGAAGGCGTTTGCTTCTGAAGGTACTTTATTGAACACTACCTTTCTTTTAACTGATTTTGTCGCAAAAGGTGGATAAACTTAAACTTCAACTGTTGAGAGATTGATTAAATCTAATTTTGATTTTAAAGTTAATGAAAAGCTACCTTCTTTTTCGGGATTTCTAAAAAAGTATTGTGCTTTAGGCAACAAACATTTTAAAGCAAGAGTGATGTTGGAGGCGTTTGCTTCTGAAAGTACTTATTAAACACTACCTTTCTTTTAACTGGTTTCGTTGAAAAAAGTGGATAAACTTAAACTTTAACTGTTGAGAGATTGATTAAATCTTATTTTGATTTTAAAGTTAACTGAAAAGCTACCTTCTTTTTCGGGATTTAAAAAAAAGTATTGTGCTTTACGCAATTTGCAAACAACTCAGCTTAAAGAGTAGGAAGTTTTTTTTTTTCAATTATAACGCCAGTCTGGAAGAAATCTTTAATCTCAACTTTTACCAACAGATATTGATTATGTCCAAGCACTTGTGTAGATAACTCTTATATAATACATTGTTTTGTAATCCCTAGAACAACGACGAGTGAACACACAATTACAATGACGGAATCGTCGACTGCGCAATCGGTTATGATAGTAACAATACTATCACAAAACGCTTAAAACGACCCGACGAGAACACAGGTACGACGTTTCGAACAGACATAACATCTACAACCAAGTCAATGTCCACGGCCTTTGATAATTAGTTGTGGTGCACTGGCGTAATCCATAGAAGCAAAGCATACTTAGTTAAATGCATACTAGAGTCATGAAGGTCCATCAGCTGAGCAGTAGCAAGCAAGTCCCTTGCTTATGGGCATAATGCAGGGCTTTCGTCGGGAATCGAAGCCAGTACCTTAACCCACATAAAAGCATGACTACTAAACCACTAAACTCCTTCACCTCTAGCAGTATAAAGCATACCTAGTCATCCTTTAAGTAAGAACTAACTTACCAGTTACTGTTCCGATACACTCTTGACAACATTCCCCTGGTGGCAGATACATTTCGCCGTCGCATTCAAAATTTTCGCAATGGTTTATTGTGCAGAAAGTACTGCCGTCAACGCAACGGCATGCATTGCAAGTGCTGAGATCCCATCTATCACCGTGTTTGTGAACGATACCCTGCCATACGCAAAGCTCGCGTTCTAGCAGAACAGGAGCAAAAAACAAATATGAGAATCATTAATAAAAATATGCAGGCCATCTTCGCGATTAAACATGTGGCTGTAAATTGGTTGTTGCAGAACGCTTGTGACACCAATCCAGTTTGCTTGTTTTAGAATACCGTGAAAATACCAACAGCAAAAAACAAACCCATCAAAATTTACAAAATCAAAAGCTTCTTGAATTCCCAGTTTGTTACAGAAAAAAACCCCAGCTATTGTGATTTTATCACTTGAAGAGATCTCCGCATGTTCACCAATTATTTGTTTACAATAGCATGCATAAGATAAGTTATCCTCAACCAAATTGTGAAGCTAAATCATATTTCAATCAACATTCGGCTGGTAAAGATATTCTAAAATTCAATGACTAAATATGAAGAAAATAATATTTTACAAATATTTCACACCTGCCTTTTATGTAAAATGATCATAATTTAAACTGTAATAGATCAAAAATTTAACATGCGATTTAAAAAACTTTAGGACAATCATACTTTTTGTCTAAAACAAAAAAAAACGTTGAAAAACCTTACTTTTCCGTTCTTTTCCTTCCACGGACGTGCACATGGCAACAAAAGCAAATCCGTATACCCACAGGAGATTCATTGCATTAAATCTAGTTTTTGTTGGATGTTCCTAAAATGCAGTAAAATCTGTGCTTCCTGCTTGTCATTAAATGTCTTTTATATGATTTTTAAATCGGTGCTAAGGTACGATGATTCATTGCATTTAAAACTTAAAGACAATAAATCAAATATCTGCAATTGGTTACGATTTACGCATTTGATTAAAACTATGAAATGACGCGTTTCTCTGATAAATGTTGATATTAAATTTTATTTACAAGTAGCTGCTAATTACAAGTTCACACAAGCGAAAATATTTTCAAGAAAACTACCATCAGCAAAATCCAAGTTTGTTTATTTGCATTTTGTTTTAACATTTATTGTATTGCCTCATTCATCATTAAACTTGTTATGACTTTTCCCAGGTTTTCATATTGTGTATCATGCGCATCATATTGCCATACAATGCCTTGATATTTACATTTATATATATATATATATATATATATATATATATATATATATATATATATATATATATATATATATATATATATATATATATATATATATATATATATATATATATATATGTATATGTATATATAAATCTAAAAGATAAGTTCCATATATTGGCCATTATAAACAAAACAAATTAGGATATATATATTTAGCCAACAGAATATATCTCTGTATAGAGACATTGTCATTTTTTCCTAATTTGTTATATATATATATATATATATATATATATATATATATATATATATATATATATATATATATATATATATATATATATATATATATATATATATATATATATATATATACATGTGTTTATATATATATATATATATATATATATATATATATATATATATATATATATATATATATATATATATTATATATATATATATATATATATATATATATATATATATATATATATATATATATATATATATATAACCTGAATCATATAGTCATGCACTCTTCTTACTCAAACGTGGTCAAATCAAGAATTTGCAGCATAGATTCATGAGAGAGATTCCTTACTCCGGGAATAAATACTAAATACAGTGGCTCCTCACCGAGCCTTCTTTAAAATGAATGGATTTCTGTTACCACGTATAGAACACGTGGTTTAGTATACACTTCATGTCTCTTTGGACGTGTATCTCAAGCTAATCTTCATTGCAATTGGGTACATATATTAATGAAAACCGATTGATGGTTAATGTAACGTCACCAACGTCCTTAAGTAAACTAAGAACCAATAAAATAACGATGATTTCTTGTTTGAGGAAACTGTTATCCCTCTGTCTTTCTCCTTTCCTTTGTCTGATACTTTTTCCACCCACCCACAAGCTTATAAATCTGTATGCATAAAGACGCATGGTCGTGTTTGTTCGTGTATACCGTTATGGCTAAAGAGTGCGGTAAGTGAAACCCCCACAACATATCTCGATTAATGCGTTGGTTTCCTATGATTTGTCATTTTCGCTTTCATGCCAGCATGCCGTCGACCTCTCTAAGGAATTATTTTTCGGTAATTCTAAACAGTAATAGCTTTTTGCTTCATGTCAAAATCTTCAACAAACTTCCTTCAATTTCTGTATTAAGAATTTCTGTCACCAAAATTCATCGGATATTTTTCTTCCGCTAAAACTTAATCAAGGTTATGAAATAGATTTACTGATTGGTTGGATATTGAAAAAGCCAATAACAAAACATCAGAAAATTTACGTTTTTCTTTGGGGTAATCTCATAAAATAAATTTAAAATTTGCATAATTTGTAAGGCCTGAAAATTCACAATGCTGCATCATGGGCAATTTCAACCAATGTCGATAATAGCTTTGTTATTTGTATGGTTTACATAATGTTTTCTTCCACTCGAATCTAAGTTGCAGTTACTGTTTCGTGACACAAAAAATACAATACATCCAGTAAATTTGAATTTACAAGGGCCCTTAATAAAACAAAAGAATTTTACGGTGATTCAACAATCTCTGCCTGTGATCGATTTCTTGGTGACTTTCTGTACCTTTTGTCGCTAGTTACTATTTGCTACCCATGTACAATATATGACGAATCTAATCCGCAAATTTAATATACATTACAGATTGATCAAGTATGTGGATGACCGTCTAGGTGTCTACGATATAGTCTAAATGCTACACTGGGCATACAACTTTCTGCCTCATTAACAATTGTCATATTAAATTTGCTTACAAAGCGATTAACCGGAACTGAAACAAAATTACATGAAAAATTTGCCTCCATGAATACAAGGAATAATAGTTAGATTATGATGTATAAATTCTGCAAAACATTATTTAATAGAAAGAACGGTGGTGTTGAAGCATTATTGACAAACAATACAAAATTTTAATAAGAAGGTATTTTATTGCTTAAGATGTTAAAATGATTATTTTCTCTTCTTTACAAAACGATCAGTTTGAGGGACACTTCATTTACAAGGTTCACTGAAAGTGGGCATTATAGAACAAGGGATAATCTAAAACTGTCGACAGATTTTTTTTCCCCAATCAATTAAAAGCCATTATAAATATTGCACCATGTGAATACTCTCTATTTACAAGGCACCATGCATTTATATCTTATAAACTGATGAAATTGAGAGCAGTTTACTTATACAAGTTTTTAAGTTAAAGCTAAATCCATCCAGCCATTATGCTAATAGAGCCGATTTTTATTCCCGATTTCAATAGCGCAAGCAGATTAGAGTTTCCACTGTTCATCTGAGATTAGCTCCCCGTCAGAGCTGGTGTACATTTTACATCTGAGTGGACTGAAGTAAGTAGAGGAAAGTGTTGTGCTCAAATACACAATGCAGCGCTCATGACGGGAATCGACTCCTTATATGAGGTACCAAAGGGACACCTCCTATATTTTTCAACTACTAATTCAATAGGTTTAACATCGTACCAACAACCAGTTCCTATGCACCAAATAGAGTTTTGTTGGCATTAAATTTAGGCCTAAAATCTGACGAACTACCAGTTGCTCGTATGAGGTGGGATTCTGCCAATATTTTTGTCAATTCTGACGGTTCTTGCCCAAAACGATGAAGAAATGATGATACAAAACTAAGCATCGTGAAAATATAAACATTATTTTTACAACGCAACCGCTCAATATGAGGTACCCCAGCGACACCCCAAATTTTCCGACCACAAATTTAGGTTTAATATCGGACCAACAACCAGTTTCTATGCACCAAATAGAGTTTTATTGACAATAAAGTTAGGTTTAAAATTTGACAAACTATCAGTTGCTCGTCTGAGGTGGGATTCCGCCAGTATTTTTATCAAATTCTGGCGGCCATTGACCAAAACCCATTTATTTTGCAAAAAACACATGCCATTTTCCACCCCTCGGGGTAGGTAGTAGAGCGTTGACGCCGTCAGGTTACTCACCACTCACTATCCAAGCTGATATAACAAATTCTTCATATTATCTGTATTATGAGCTAATTTAAAGAAATAATTAATTAATAATAATAGATCAAACATATCGAACCAGACGTCAAGTGATAGATTACAATTGTCCAAAAACACCACTATCATCAGAATTTATTTCAAACAGAAAATTAAAAAAAAGTGATAAATATATTAATAATCTATGCCCAGCTGGATAATAACTTTTTTCTCAATATATGGTACGAGTGATTTTTTTTCAGCCTCGAACAAATATAATAAACTTTAAAAAATATGTGGAAATATGTTGTAAGATCATATTATCAGGTTTTACTATTTTCATTTTGATTGTGACCAAGCATAATGTTTTTTCAATGAAATGAATGGTAGCGAATCCTACTTTGGGATTAATAACAAATATATATTTGAAAAGATTTGAGTTTATACTAAGGTTTAATTTGAAATTTAATAAGGAACACACTTTGAATAACGATCATTAGAGCTTGTCAGCTTTACAGAAAACAGTAGAATATAAGCCGAGTTTTTTTCTAAATATTTATTTTTCTAGATATTTGCTATGGAATAGATGGTTCTCTTGAGGAGTGAATACAAGCTTCTCAAAGCGGATTTGAAATAACCATCGAAAAGGCAACTACTTTGAGATATCAAACATGATTAAACCATGACACATAAGTATTTACTGATTACCTGGAATTATTTGAACTGGTTTAATTTGCACAAAAGATTTATGAACTATGTGAGCTTAATTGGAAGAAGATATGCTATATACCATGATTAAAAAGTCTGGAATAGGTTTCATTAAAATATTTACCACTTTGCTGTAAAATGTTGTATTCTAAGACCTAATTAGAATGTATTATGTAAATTAAGAAATTTTATCAAGAAAACATATGAACTTCGTTATGCTACGTCAATTTCCCACAGCGGCAACGTTACCAATAATTCGAAAAGGTGAATATGACGAAGAAGTTTGATGTTTATGGTACCTAATGGCTTATTTAAACATCGTGGTGATTTTTAGCGACTGAACTCAGGAACGGACTGGCCAATATAGGTCCATCGGTGAATGACGGATGCGCCCCCACCCTGGTGCCGCACTCTGGCTTCAAAATAGTGTATAATATGTGTCACAAAGGGTGTCTGCAAACTGCCGGAGCGGCCCACCGGGATCCCAGACTCTCCTCCGCCCCACGTTCTTGGCGCCCCAAAAGGGGCGCCTTGACCGTGGAATTTCAACTACCAGTCTGAAAAGTTTGAATAATTACCTAAAAAATGTCTACTAATTCTTTCTCACATCACAAACTAAGAAAATCAACTTTTATTTGCAATTGTTTGGAAACAACTTGTGCTTTGACGTAATTTAAAAACTACATGTTAAGAATTTAAAACTCCTGTTGATGCAGAAAACTCATCAACATGTGCATTTACCTTTAAAATAAGCTTTAGATAGCAAATACATCAGCATACGGAAGTATTTTTAATGAGAGGCTGAGCACTTTTGACTGAAAATTTCCAGAAATGTATTTGTTTGGTACATGCATGTAAAACTGAAGTTTTGTGGTTGCAGTACGTTACATTGGGGCGGATGCAGACTGAGGAGGTGGGGATGACCGGGGGCCATGGCGTGAGATTTTTCTGATCATACTTTTTCTTACAAAAAGATAATTCTTAGTTACGTTTTCTGTAATATTTGGGAAGTTTTCTTCAATCTCGTGATATTTTCGGAAATTTTCCTTTATTTTTCTTCGATTTTCGGTAGCTATTTTCCAATTTTTGTGAAATTCTTTATTTTTGAAATATATTTGGTCAATTTTTAGGAAATCTCTTTCAATCTTTGAGAAACGTCCTTCATTCTAATGCAAATTTAGAAATTTTGGAGAAATTACCAATTTTGGGAGATTATATGGTCAATTTTTCTTCGATTTTTGGAACACATGTTGTATACATGCTCGTTTGTTATTCATTCGCTGTTTTTAGCTATTTTCCGCGGTTCAGTAAAAAACACTTGACCACCATTGAAATTTAACTGTTCAATGTCACTCATGAACGGTAAATATAAATATTGAGTGGATAAACTGTTCACAGAACCAATTAATCTCAAGAATAAGTATATCTGGTATATAAAATGTACTCTCATAGCTAGGGGGAGTGGGGATATCTGCATAATTTTAAGCATCTGAACACGATATGATTTTTTCATATGTGGGCAATTTTTGTAAAATCTCTTTTATTTTCGGGAACTTGACTTTATGTTAATTTTCTCTTCGTTTTCGTAAAATTTTCTCAAATTTTCGGAAATCTCATTCGATGTTCGGGAAATGTCTTTCAATATTTAGGAAAGTTGCTTCATTTTCGTGCAATTAAAGTTTGGAAAATGTTTGGAAAATATTCGGTACAAATTGGCAATTCCAAATTTTATAAAATTCTCAATGATTTTAGCAAATTTTCATTCAATATTATTCTAACAATTTCCCAATTTTTTCAATTAAAAGAAAGCATGCAATAGGAAAGTGAAATCGTTTCGAGGCGTACCTTCCCCCATGCCTCCACTTCCTCAGTTTAGAAGATACTGCAAACTAGATATGTTCAATTAATGATGGCAAAACTGCTCATAAAACACGTTGTCATATCATCCCTGGTGGTTTGGCACGTATTACTGAAATGGTCAATGCTGTCAGCATCGAATTTTTAAACAACTTTGTATTCCCGCCATGCATATATTATGAATTAAAATTGTCGAGAATGATAAACACGGACACATCTGTCCAACATGATATTTTTTTACCATTTTTAAACGTGAATCAAAAACGCAAACTTAAAATCTGAATTTTCAATTATCCCGTTTCTGATCAATTAATTTAACTTCTTTTATACGTTTATCTATCTATCCAAAAAATGTTAAAAATGCGTATATGCTATCCAAACAGGGAAGGGAGAGGCAAGGGAGGGGGGGGGCTGCACCTCGCCCTTCGCACCCCAGTCACATACCCCTATGACTATAAAGGCCTATTAACATCAAGCGTTTTTTGTGTACGCTTTTTTGTTACTCCACAACACATTATTTAGGCTGAAAAAGTGACATACTGGTACCACATGATCGTAGAACAGCGAACAAATCATGTTTTTGCAAAATATTTTAGCAAAATGTATGGATCTTTTTTTACCTTTTGGGAACCCTAGGGGTGGGGAGGAGGGAAGGATCGATATCCCCGGCTACACCCATGTACATTAACAGCGTATGTACCTGTCTACGAATCTTAAGAATACCATGAATGTTCAGCAATGTCTGTCGAAATAATTTTCTGATATTATAGGTACAAACTTTGAACAACATTTAGAACGGAGTCCCGGAAGTGAATTGTGAAAGAAAGAATTGTATATAAATAACTCGAGATATTTATTCAACAGCAAACCCGTCATTCAAAAGTTGGTATAAAGACCTATACATATTCATGGTCTACCACTTCATATTCCGCTATGCTTTCAGAAAAGGTTAACATTTCTGAGTAAAATGAGTTTATATAATATTCATATCATGAATCTAACATTTCAGTTGCTGAAACGCAACAAAAGTCATAACCAATCGAAATAGCATTCTTTTACTTTATGGTCTACAACAGAATATCTAAGATCCATCTTGTTATGGAGAAAGCTTGAGAGAAAACTGATCATGGCTCTTTTCATAAGGGTTGGCTGTATATAAGAACATCGCTACGGACAGTTAGTTGTATTATTTCAAACTGCGGCTGAATGATTAAAACTCGATTAACTAAAATCCCAGTTGTGTCAATGACTGAATGAGTTTCTAAAATCAACAATTTGGTGGAAACAAAGGTATCATCATCATCCTGCAATGATTAAATTTGTTGTTTTTTGCCTGTTGCGGTACATTGGTTAAATGTCTGACTGGTCGCCTCATTTATTTTAGATAGTGAAACATTCTCAATTTGATTTAGAACTTAATGGATGAGTTGTATAGTATGACTTATTTCACTTTAATTTGTTGTCTCATGAACTGGTAATTTGTTTTTCTTAAACATGTTATATTATGTCTCTTAATGTACCTGTTTAGTTCAACATCCCTTTAAAGGATTTCAAACTTGAAGCAATGACCAACTCAAAAGCCAGGTTCTCACACAACTACGATTAACATTTCTAAGATTGGCTTTAATGTATCAATCTATAAAGGACTATTTTCACTAATGTAAACGCAAAATAATAGTCGAAAATCAAATAAGCCAGACTTTTTGTTTTTGTTTGCACAGAACTTGTGGTTTTTATATTGATAGGCCTATATGAACAGCTCAAAATCTTGGGTTAAGTATTTCTTTTAAAATGGTGTTCATGAATTTGAAATTCAACCACTAATTTAGTACCGCACTGCTGAATATTAGAATGTAACGTTACTGTTTTCTAGTTCGACTGCTAGATGTGGTCACGTCGAGGCCAATTTATATAGTTTGGTCACCTTTGTATGCTGTTATTGTCAATACATTGCAAAAGGTTTGAGAATAAACGTTTTAGGCTACATGGCAATTTGGCATACCTTATAGGGCACATACGGTTTCCTCCGTTGGGCGGGAGGGGGTGTTCAACAATTATTAAGCTAATAGGAAAAATCAGCAATATTTAAAAACATTTTTTGTTATTTAAAAAAGAAATAGTGCAACTAAATAAGATTTGTACAAATTTGATAAAGACCATTGCCTAACACATCTGCCTAGCAGTCACATAGTAACAACTCTTTTCCACCCCCTTCTAAAATGCACGTTTTTCACCCTAAATCAGGGAACATGGCGGCCATTTGAAGTATTTCTACACCAAATTCAGCCAAAATGTATTGTTTTATTTTTAATTTATTTGAATTTGAATACAGAGTTAACAATGATAAGATATCAAGAAGTCATGCACTCTTTCAGTAGTTTTAAAATTAAAGACAAAATATTGCAAAAATGTTGGATTTCCTATTGACTCCATTGACAAACGTCCTATTTTTTTTTTTTTAAACCAAAATGTAAATTCACAACCGTAGCAGATTGACTTTTACAAGAATCTTGTGTTCAAGTATCACGTTCAAACAAGAGTTATTAGATTGACTTTCAGATATTTGTATCGGACTCATTAAAAAAAACTACTAGGCTTTCCATTGACTACAAAAATAACATTACTGATAAGTGACCCTCCACAGAGTAAAACCGTATTGTGCCCTATAACCTAAGGCTTTCTGCATTGAAGTGAGAAAGTTTTGTGAAAATGTGCATAATTAGGTATGAAAAGACATAGTCCCTTACGGGATACAAGACAGTGTTGAACTATTTAGATATATTATTTTATTAGTTTATGAAGGCTATACAATGAAATCACTTTCACAGAATTAGTTAAACGAATTCATCTTACCAAATTCAAAATCTAACTAATTAAAAAAAAATAACACATTAAATTTACAGATATGAAAGTGGCCCTTTACAAATGGCAGTGCACAAACAGAGAAGTTGGGTGGTAATGCCAATTCTCTGTGGTATTCTCAAATTTTCTAGCTTGTAAATTTGCTTTTCTTTACACAAGTCTATGAATTTGTATTTGTACATGATATTGCCATTTATGATTAAAACTTCATGTCAAGAAATTTTAGAAGATATTCCCAAAAAATACATTAAGTGTGTAAGTGTATGTGCAGAAGATGTCATCACTTACAGAATTTCAACATAAACCTAGAGAACAACAGTGCCTGTGTTACAAATTTAAACATGGATGGATTGCAGTTTGCTGGCTGGTTTCTTAATCAAGTAACAATACATTGTTGTATCATTTATGTTTCTTGTGCTAGATTATGTAATGAAATGACAAAAATGTCTTGAAATTTTATATTTCCTTTCAGTGCAACAGAGGGGATGTAATCTGATCCCTGAAACACCTGAGGAAAAAGATGATTCAAGAATTGTACTACAGAAGGATAAGATGAACAGATAACCAAAAATGTCAATCCAGACCTCGACTGTATTGATATGATATGAGTATCTCAAAGCCAGCAATAAGTATCAAAGAAAGATATTCCGTATGCATTGTGGGAGAAATTTCCAAGGATAATAACACACTTTGAACTACACGCTAAGTTTTAATCCTCCATAAAGAGGGCTACAGCAGATATTTTGGGGTCTTGGAAGAACATCGGAGGAACCATTTAAGAGGATCCTGAGGTATGGCAGTGATGTAAACAATGATCAGAATGAAAACACAAACTGGCTGCTAGGATACCAGAACAGCAGCCAGTTTGTGAGATGTGATCAAGCTAGGAGACCAGAACAGCAGCCAGTTTGTGAAATGTGATCAAACTAGGATACCAGAACAGCAGCCAGTTTGTGAGATGTGATCAAGCTAGGAGACCAGAACAGCAGCCAGTTTGTGAGATGTGAAATTATCATGGAAAGAGTTTCCGATTTTTTACTTTGTTGCGAATGTGGTTCATTTTGGATGTTTTAAGAAAATGCAAGAAACTGTTCCTTAGAAGTTTAAAGTTTTCAAGATCAACGCTGCCACGAGTTTCAACAATTTCCTTTCAGCTTTCCGCCTTTTTCGCTTTACCTTATTTAAGTCACTTGTGAACCATGGAACTTTGGGACGAGTAATAATCTATTTTGTGATTAGCGGGGCATGATTATCCATTATGCATTTTAGCGAATTGTTGTAAAATGAAACGAGATAATGAAGATTGTCAAAAATCATTGCATCATTTACAAAACGATTCAGGTCATTGGCAAAAGGTTATGTGTTAATGCGAGAGAGTTTGCGAAATTTAACAACATCATTAATGACGTCAGATTTCAGCCAAGAGAGATTGGAGGTCACAAAACAGTGATCAGAAAATAAATATTAATTTACTGGTTTAGACCGTGCCTATAATTTTGAAAAATTCTCACAAGATTTACCTTTATTTTTTGCCTTTAAAAAATTGATTGTGCTTTAAGATATTGACATCAATAACCAAAACCAACCAAGTTCCAACATAATATATAACGTTAGAGTACAGTACCATACAAAGAACAGATATCTGTGAGTTAATATGGCCTATCTTGTCTTTTTTGAACTTGATGTCGGCAAACAACATACAAACATAGGGATAGACGTTAGACTAAAGTAGGCCTACTCACCAATCAAAAGTTTTGTAACAAAATGCCTACAGCCTGCGTAGGCCTAGGCCTTCATCTTCTTCAGGCTCTGCCGGCGGTGGCTCATTGCCTTCTAATACTTCTCTGAAAAGGGCTCATATTGGTAGGTTTCCACACCTTTGATTACTTTATCACTGTTATTATCCCCCTCGTTTTGATTTTTATCAAAAACCGAGCAAAAATACAACAAATCGAGTTCGAAAATGTCATCAAAGCTGTCGCTACTTGAGCTGCCCATCGTACAATATATATGGCGATGCACAATGTGCCTAACATAAACAATAATTGACTCACTATACCTACGTCATCAACAATAGTGTGACGTCATCAAACGCATTTTTTTTTGAGCACTTGGGGAAAGTGGCATTTCAAGCCTTAATTTTCGAGTCTAAATGGCTACTTTTCGTAAATTTTAAGTGAGCTATTCGAAATTGAGAATATCGAACACCTTATAATTGAATTTCAACATTTTTTCATTTTTCATGGCAGGCCCTCTTTAAAGGAAATCATTATTTGAACTCTTGTTAGGTTTGGCATGAGTACCGCGGCAACCTAAGTAATGGCGAAATATGAATCGTTAATTAAACGAGCTCTCATCAATTTCCTGATCTCACAACGTAAATATAAACATATCTATGCCATGATTAATAATTCTACTATAATGCTAACTTTGAGTTATGAGTCCTTGAAACAATTGAATGTGTATAGATTTCATCACGTGACTTTAAGGCAACTGGGAGTTATTTTGCAGGGCAGAGCTTTACGCGTTGAGTATTTCAAGCGTCTGATCTCCACACAGCTGAGTCACATCACACCTAAAATGAA
>JAIGNY010001699.1:0-23863 GCA_020152595.1 Chiridota heheva | reverse complement strand
TTTAACTTGAGTTTACCCGAACACGATTTCTTCGACCAATCAACTGCTGGGGAAATTTTTCCTGTTTCCCAACCAATCAGGTGCAGCTTTGAGGAAAAATGTGTAAGCAGCCATACGCACGTGCATTACCTTCATGTATAACACACTTGTGCTTGCAAACAATTTCTATCATACGCTTGGTCCCATACCGGGCGTGAATTGTGCAGACGGCCAAGATTCCTCCAGTATTTGATTGGTCAATAAGATTCCCCCAGTCTATGATTGGTCCATTATGGACACATAAATATCAGCCATATGACATAATTTTAATCAAGTTTTCCGGAAATTGCCGATTCATATTTGAAAAGGGTCTATAAACATGCTCACGGCTCTTGTAAACTTTAAGGTTTGGTTTGGTTTGTTGATGTTTAACTCTTACTCTACCACGCAACGATACTATCGCTGTTTTTAAACCACCTTTTTCTATAAAAAAAATTGGGACTTTACCACAGTCCTATAAGAGTAATCTTGGTATCATTTTAAAGTACTCGAATATTTCTTTCACAAAATGAAACTTTTCAATAGGGTCATATTACATAAATTTTAGAAAAAGTACATCAAAAACGGTAAAACTCAAAAATTGCTGAACAATTTACATTTTTTTACATCTTACAATAACTTCAAGATCACATTTTTGCTTCAAATTCAAACACGCAAGTCCTAAGACATGATAGCATTGTTTTCTGGTATAATTTTTATAATCCCTACATGCAATCTCTTGTTCTGGAGAAATTTCTTCAAAATTTCATGAATTTCTGCCATTTTTGACCCGTTTCCTTCTTCCAAAATTTGTGTACCAAAACCGTACATCACACATGCTTCGTTGAACCGCCATTCGAAAGCGCTTGAAATTTCCTTTCATTTGATATATGAATAAAGGCATACCCACCTCTATTTAGAACCTGTACTATAAGAAATATATTACACCTCTCCAATTTAAACGACTACGTGGTGCAGAGGGAATGTACGTGGCTAGCATGTGAGCGCTCCGGGTTCAAGACCACTGCGTAATTATTTTTCTCCTGCAGCTTTCAGGGGTCGTTTGACTTTTATCATTTTTGATGTGTTTTTATCTTTCCTTTCTTTCTAAAAATTATAGATTAGTATCATTGGAAAGGAAACTTCAAAAAAAAATTAACTATGTAACACAAATCTCTGTTTTCAATACTGACAAAAAGTTATACTTCTGCAAAGATTGACCATTTGTTGACCAAATTAAGCCAAAAATTGTTTAATTTGCATAATTTTGTCCAATATTTCCTAAATTGGTTTTAATTACTCAAAAGATAAATATCTTAGCATCTATTCCAACCAAACTTGTAATGAAAGAAAATAAAAGGAAAGTTGTCAAAAATGCATATGAAAAAAAAGTTACTAAAATTGGGGTTGCTTTTTTTTAAAGCCCTGGTAGAGTAGGGGTTAACCCTTACTCTACCAGCACTTTTTTGAAGATGCGCTCGGAAGGCGGGGCCAAAGACGGGGCACCCAAAACGGCGATAATATCGCCGCGTGGTAGAGTAAGGGTTAATCAAGGCGTGATTATTGAAGGGTCCTCTGTCTTTCAGGCAGAAGAGTCCGGCCCCTTGCGCTTTCGTGGCCCGCCCACCGGGATCATGCTGCCTATATTTTGGGGTTGGCGCATATGTCGCAGGTTGATTAACCCTTACTCTACCAGCACTTTTTTGAAGATGCGCTCGGGAGGCGGGGCCAAAGACGGGGCACCCAAAACGGCGATAATATCCTTTAAAAACTTTAAATGACACCCTTCCCTACAGCAGCTTGTTGGATCAAGTTACAGTGTAGGGTACGTTTCTGCAGTGCAAAGCGCATACTTGACATTGATGTGGCAAACCACGATTGTATCTTATTGCAACATGGTGAACACTGCATGCAGAGCTGGAATTATGAATTATTATTTCCCACAATTCGGAATAAAGGTGTCAAAAATCTTCCCACGAAAAATTGTGACAGAAGTATTATGTTATTGTAGTAAATACATCTTTACATGCTTCCCTCTTTGCAATTTAATGTACTATTCATTGCACAATTAAATGTGGGACGTTTCTAAAGCACATATTTATCACACTGTTGCTTACAAATTTCTTCCCACTAACTCCTGTTTTTCCCGCGGTGATAGCTCCCAGAATCGTAGATTTTTTTCAAGATTTAACTACATGGTGCATCTGATCAAACATTTCATGAAGTTTGACAGTGACTTTAAACTGCCTTTCTCTACTGTTTAATTCATAAAAAAAAAACTTCCCACACCATGCTGTGAAACCATCAGGATAATGCCCAATAATGCCCTGAATACCACACAAAGTTATATGTACTGTATGTATATTGCAGGGGGCAGAAGAAAAAAAAAATTAAAAAAATTGCCACTTTTCCACAGAACAGTACTTTCACAAATAAGACTGTTCCGGACCAGATAAGACTGTTCCGGATCAGATATCACTGTTCCGGACCAGATATCACTGTTCCGGATCAGATATCACTGTTCCGGATCAGATATCACTGTTCCGGATCAGATATCACTGTTCCGGATCAGATATCACTGTTTCCGATCAGATATGACTGTTCCATATCAGATATCACTGTTCCGGATCAGATATCACTGTTCCGGATCAGATATCACTGTTCCAACTTTTTTGCCAATAAAAGGATCAATTCTTTCATCAAAATTGTTTAAATTTTCAACTACTTTATTAGTTATTATGTGCAAGTATTTTATGTCAGTTATTAGTATTTACATGATGTAGCATCCAGTTATATAGTCATACAACTGCAGTGCATATATGTGTGTTCATGATTAATTGTGCTTACAATTGCATGCAAGGTAAGGAAAAAAATTCCTTACTGGAAGAAAAAATTTTTATGAGAATCTGGCTTGGCAACATGAATTTTCTTTTGAGCAGAAATCCAAGTCATTCATCATTGATGCCACATGCATAAAAAGCACTGTTCTCCGAAAAGTGGAACGGTGGGAAATTCAACCCCTGTAGGGACAGGTAGAGATGTTATATTCACCAAACACAGCTTGAAATTCTGGACACAGTTGACTTAAAAGGATTAGCTCAGTGGTCAAGCATTTCCATGTTGTATGAAAGATTTTTTAATGCTTTCTTCCCCCATTTGTTTCTTTTGAAGTCCTCTTTCATATAAGATGGGACTTGCTTGACCACTAAACTAATCCTTTAATATCTCCTGAACTGAATAAGATTTTTGAATGCTTTCTGCACTATTTTGTTTCCTTTGAAGTCCTCTTTCATATAAGATAGAATTGTTTGACCAATGATATAATCCTTGCATGTTTTATATAACAATTTTCTTCCACTTCAACTGACTTTATTGCTAGCTGTTCATTAGTGTTGTTGATTTGCAATTAATTTACTAAATGTTTAATCACCAAAACTTGTGAGGGCTAAGCGATTAATCGCAACCAAGCTTCACCCAAAAATTGGTAGAAAATAAATTAATTTAAGCATAGAGAGGTTTGTTTTCAGTATATAGCTCAAACATTTAGGTGATATTTTCAATTTTTTACGATGCATGTTTTTCAGTGTTGCTAATTGTCACTGTACACTAGACCACCCATATAGTATTTTCACGATTAATCACTTCAAAGCTTTCCCAATGTTTTTAAAGAGTTGTGAGCAATAAGCGATTAATCACTAATCATCGACTGCTTTACTGTTTATAGATCTTAATACACCTAGTCAATACTGTTTCAAGTCCTCACAGAGTTCACCTCAGATAGTCAAGCATTGTTTAATTACAATGTCTATTAGCTCAGGTGCTGTTTGATAAGTAAACACAGAGCTCAAAATATTATCAGCCTGCCTTCACCAAACTAGATATCCTGTAGATATTTCCTACACTTGGAAATGATAATGCAGTTTGCGGGTACAAGTATGTAAGTATTGGAGTGCCAAGCTATTCATATGGTCAATTCCACTGAAATGGGGACATATAAAGCATGAAAATTGAAAAGAATGATTGAGCAGATTAGTTGCTTTTAGTATCCGCTAACATGTAAATTTGCATGATCAAAGTACATTTTTTTTTTAATGTCAGTATTTATGCAAAATACATGCTGCCCTCTATAAAGTACCATGCAATACAAGTTGAACCTTATATTTGATGATTAAAATTTGCTAATTGCTCTTTGAACTTCCCTTTTTCCATGCAACTATCCCATCTCGCATGTAAATTTGCTCGCCTCAGTCTCATCTGTTGTCCCATTCAGACCTGGTCCCATTTGTCTGACTTTTTCCTCAAGAATTAAGTAGAAGCTTATATGATATACCTAGAGATGGTACTGCATTGGGATAATAAGAGCTACTATTTGAGAGAAATTATTCTAAAGTTCAGAAATTGTCTCTGAACTGTAACACCCGTCACACAGAATTTATCATTTGGGGAAGCATAACTGGCAAATTGGAAAACACCAGTTTTTCAATTTACAAGAGATGTATAGTCTATGTATGTGAAAACATTTATTTAGAGATTTTTTTCCCAAAAGTTATACAGTGTTCAATGAAGTAGCAAAAAGATGGGAAAATAAAGTTATGGCGAGCTGCTCGCTTTTAAGGAGCTGTCGGCCGAATAGTGAGGGTGTTAGTTTTTGCCAAGCTATGTAGATTTTAACCAATAAAAGTTGCTACATATGGTCTGCAATTTACAAAAATGTTCACCCATTGCACACAAGCGAACAAATTTCAAAAAGTCAATGGGAAAACATATACCAATTTTGAGTACTTGGGTCGGAATTTAGCATCGCTTTTGATACCCTGTACCGCTGGGTGCAAGAACGGTATTGATTTATTAGGAGACTCAACTTAGATACGCCCACACTTTTCGGCTCCCAGCTCCTTAAGCGAATATTGAGCTTGCCACAAGCTTGCAATTGGGAAATTACCAGTTGTAGTTTTGAACTAATCTCGCAATCAGAACCTTAAGCTTACAGGACCTCCATGCAAGCAGGTACAGCAAGGGCGGATCCAGAGGGGGGTCAGGGGTTTGGATGCCTCCCCTTCCCCCCCCCCCCTCCTTCTTTGGAATTTTACACACACACTGCCAACACTAAAGCCATTTATTTTCCAGACTTGACCTTCGATTCCAAGGCTTGGATCCCATGTTTGGAAAATCCTGGATCCGTCCCTGTACATTATGATCTTACTACAAGCTACACTGTAACAGCAAGCTTGACAAGCTACACTGTAACAGCAAGCTTGATAAGTTAAAGGAATAGTTCAATAGCCAAGCAAGCCCATCTTATATTAACGAGGACTTTAAAAGAAACAAAATGGTGAAGAAAGCATTCAAAAATCATATTCCATTAAGAAGATATTAAAGGATTAGTTCAGTGGTCAAGCGAGTCCATCTCATTTGAAAGAGGACTTCAAAAGAAACAAAATGGTGAAGAAAGCATTCAAAAATCTTATTCCATTAAGGAGATATTAAAGGATTAGTTCAGTGGCCAAGCATGTCCATCTCATATGAAAGAGGATTTCAAAAGAAACAAAATGGTAAAGAAAGCGTTCAAAAATCATATTCCGTTAAGGAGATACTAAAGGATTAGTTCAGTGGCCAAGCATGTCCATCTTATATGAAAGAGGACTCTAGAAGAAACAAAATGGTGAAGAACACATTCAAAAATCTTAGTCCGTTAAGAAATATTCAAGTTTAATGCTTTGTCTTATCTGTGTAGAAATGACTGGTGCAGTAAGTCTACTATGAAATGTAGGCACCTTCATCCTCACATTCTTAACAATTGTTAATGTATTTTGAAGAAAATTTAATTTACTTTTTCACCATTTGAATTATTTTTCCTCAAACTTTCTTTAGGTGGTAAACTATAATTACAGTAGCCAAGATTCCATTTTACTACTTTCCTGAAATACTGAATGGTTTTTAAACCACAAAATTGCAGCACAAAGCATCAAAGACTTTAAGGAATATGAAGCTGTGACATCACAACTTGTCTGATTTCGGTCATTTCTACACGAATGATACCAACCACAGACCCCTAGCTTTGCTGTTTTACAGGGGGCCCGCACTGCCCACCTGGGGGTCCACTCTCTTCCTGGGGTACACTCTGCCACTGGGGTCCAACCTGCCCCTGGGGTCTACCCTGCACCCTGGGGATCCACCCTACCCCCTGGAGATCCACCCTACCCCCTGGGGTCCACCCTGCCTGCTGGGGTATGTCATGCCCCCTGGGGTCGTCCTGTCCCCTTGGGGTCTGCCCTCCTCTCATGAGAACAAAATATATATATAATTATTTTATTTTGTTTAAGATTTTTTTTTTTTTAACTTTATCTTAATTAACCTCATAAATGGGATGATGGATACAGAATGATAGCATAGTAAGCACTTGTCCTGTTTGGCTCATGAATGGTCCTTATCAATATCAGTCAGAATAGTTTCATTCTGAAGTACTGTATGATTATAGCTAAAATCCCAGAGCTTCTTCACCATGGGATTGAGCCCTAAGGGGGTACCCCTGGACTCCATTCCGAATAAATGCAGCGCTTCGCACGCGCATTTGCCCCTTAACAAGTCTATCACCTTGCCCCTTTTTAAATCAGGCTAGGGGTCTGAACCAAACATTAAACTTAAAGAAGTAACGGAATATGATTTTTGAATGGTTCCTTCGCCATTTTTTTTTTTTAAGTCTTTCTTTTATATAAGTTTGACATGCTTGACCACTGAACTAATCCTTTAACAGTGAGCTTGAAATGAACTCAAAGTTTGCAAAGGTCATATCCCTTTTGATGAACAAATCTGATGAAGATACTGTAACAGATCTATACATACAGTTGGCCTATCTAACAAATCATACCTGCAGATCATCAAGAAATCCCAGAAAATCTGACCAAGTTATGTAACAGATACATACGTACAATAGGAATCTAAAAAATCATACCTCCAGAAATTTTGAGACAACAGGAAATCCCAAAAAATCTGATGAAGTTAAATGTAACGGATGCATGTAGTAGAAATCTAACAATTTATACCTGTGGAAATTTTCTGGCAAAACATTCACGTCACATGATACATCACCTGACAATTAAACAAATTTACATTAAAGATCTTAATTACCTCTTCATCTGAAAGTCCCTGGATTGACTCCTCCAATCGCTTTTGCCTTCAAAGAAAAACCGGAAAAGTGAAAACATGATTAGATACTGGTCACCATATTAAAGGTACATGAACAGATAAAGACAGAGGCATAGTAAAGTGGAGGAGGCACAAGGAGTAACACCTCCTCTCCCCTGCCCCACCCCTCCTACCCAGGATTAACCCTTCCAGTCTCATGTTTTCTTTCTGGTTAGGATGCAAAATTAGGAAATCATTAACATTTAAATGTAAAAATGAGTAAACTTTTTCGAAAAATAAAGTCAAAAGATAAATTTGATCAATTTTGGCAACATTGGAAAGGATCGAAGAAAAATTCCTGATAAATTCCTGCAAATTCCCAAAAATTTCTCACAAAAGAATAAAATTTCCAGAAACTTAAAATTTTGAAAAATGAAAGATTTCCTGATTACCAGCATCGTTTGATTGAACCTAAAACATACCAGTGCCAAATTGTCCACTAGTAGTAACCGGGAACTTGTAGGGGTTCTTGGCCCCTCCCTCCCTGATACTGTACGTGATCCTTCCTACATGTATGCCCCCTGGGTAGGGATTTCATATTCAGAACAGAATAGTCTTTTAAATTCAATAAGTCAAACACCTGCAGTTCAAGATCTAAAACCATTTTTTTTTTTAAATTCAAGAATTGTTGTATGAACTCTGAACTGTAATTTCTTAAAATTTAAGTCACTGAAAATCATCAGGCCTTAATAATTCTCACAACTGCTAAATTTTTACTTGAGTAGGATGAGATTGAAAATTCAAAACCACTTGGTTATATTCAACTGCTTCCATTCAAATCTCATCAGTGAAGGAATGAAAAATAATGTTTTTCTGATTGAACAAAATTGATATAAAATTTGCATAATTCACAATAACACATTTAGAAAAATTAGCTTGCAACAAGCTTGCAGCACGCTTGCGAGAAGCCAACTTTTTTAGCTTGTCCAAGCAGCAAGCTGGTATTTGGAACAAATTAGCTTGCGCAAGCTAGCAGAAACTATCTGCAAGCTTGCGCAAACTAGCAAAACTTTTTTGCAAGCCAACACATATTTCATGCTACCTTCAGCAAGTTAATGCTAGCTTGCGCAAGCTTAGCAAGCTAGTATATGTATTTGTTCCAAATACTGTACTACAATTTGGTCAAAATACTTGACACTTTTTCCCCTCCCCACTGTTTCAATGTTGTTCGTTTCTCGGCATGCCAAAAAGGAGACGCAAAGGAGAGCTGAAATTTAATTTCAACATTGAAAAGGGGTAGAAGGGGAATAAAAAAAGGTGTCAAGTACTTCGTCGCGGATTGTAGCTTGCAGCAGGCTTATGCAAGCTAAAAATGTTAGCTTGTCGCAAGCGTGCTACAAGCTAAAATTTCTTTCAGGGAAGACATTGAAATTTGAAATATTATAAAATAGTCAATTTCTACAGTAATATAAGCACCAGCCTGATGGGCCTTCGTGGCTTAAGTATGGATCTAACTTTGTTAAGGAATTGCACCAGTGCCGTAATTCCTTCAGGGACAGTGGGACATATTCCCCTCACGTATTTTCAGTAAATTTGCTTCTTGTCTGCCACTTTTTGGATAAGAAGCAATGTCCCCTCCCCCCACCCCCTCTCTTCCTCACTTTCTGGATGAGAATTATGGCCCTGTGTTTAATCATGGAGATAACAATTAGTATCTCAATAGTTTAATACACAGATGCTCATGTTAAACAAATTGCCTGGAACATTGGTTACCATAACTGTGCAGTACAGTACTTCCATCAAGCAATTATATTTATCCCAAATACAGTCCCACATCCTACAATTTCATCATTTTGCCAAAAAATAATAATAATTAACTGCAGGGACATACTGTACTTGATTTATAGACTTGGCATTTCCACTTCTTTTATAAAACAAAAACATTTGCTCTACTTTATATTTGTTAAACATTCATTTTCAGTTTCAACAAGAAATTATAACCTAATTGTTTGCATTAAGGTAACATGACTTGGTTAAAGGTTACTCTGTTCATCTTCTGAAATGAAGGATTCTCACTTAAATGACCACACTGGATGTGCAGGAAAAGGCAGGAATTAAACGATGAGTTTAAGCAAGTTCATCTCATATGAAAGAGGAACTCAAAAGAAACGAAATAATGAAGACAGCATTTACAAATATTATTCTGTCAAACACGGAGATAATGCAATTTAAAAGTACTATGTATTATTAAAGAAATATTCCCATATTATTAAAGGAATATTCCCATCTGTTTAAAGGAATATTCCCATGTTTTTAAAAGATTATTCCCATATTATTAAAGGAATATTCCCACGTTTTTAAAGGAATATTTCCATGTTTTTAAAGGAATATTCCTGTTTTTAAAGGAAAATTCCCATGTTTTTAAAGGAATATTCCCATGTTTTCAAAGAAATATTCCCAAGTTTTCAAAGGATTATTCCATGTTTTTAAAGAAATATTTCCAGTTTTTTTTTCATAACCTTTCATAAGAAAGAAATATTTAGTACAAAAATCATGTTGATATGTTATTACTACCAGCAGATACTCAAATTTTAAGTTCACAAAAAATGTCAATAAACAAATAGGAAAAGGCTCAGTATGACATCACAGCAACACATTCTCCTACAAAGTTTATGTATTTCATTAAAATTTATCATCCTTTTTTTATTAGTAAAACCTGCTAGAAAAATAAATTGATGAAAGCTATGTATTTATATACTTTGCGAAATATATCATACTTCAATAACGTTTGGAAACTTGTTTCTAACCATACAGAAACAACCAATGAACATTCAAAGAAATACATCAACATTTGCAATGGAATTGTCTCTTAGACATCAAAACACGAATTCATCATACTGTACAAAAACTTTAAAATGCAGTTGGGAAAGCTTTAAAATTCCATATCTCCTGAACGGAATATGATATCAACCTGATCTTTGTACCAAATTGGCTCTAAAAATATGCCCTTTCAAATGTTACACAAAACCATGGAAATATTACAGAAAAGCATGGGAATATTACAAAAAGCATGGGAATACTACAAAAAACCATGAGAATACTACCAAAAAAAACATGGGAATATTACAAAAAACCATGGAAATATATTACAAAAAACCATGGGAATATTCCAGCCTTGTGTTACAGGTTGTATGATTACTTATTTTATGATTGCTCCCATAATGTACATTTCAAGTGTTTTTAAAACTGCCCCAAAGTGCCCTTGATGCCTTATAAATAGCCCTTTTAATCAGTGACACCCTGCCCCCTCTATGTGTCTCACTCCTAAAGCTACTGTATTATACATGCCCCCTTTCTGGTTCAATCTAGGGGGTTGACTAGATGTGTCCTGGAGCTACTGTATCACATATGCCCCCTTTCTGGTTCAATCTAGGGGGTTTGACTAGATGTGTCCTAGAGCTACTGTATCATGCATGCCCCCTTTCTGGTTCAATCTAGGGGGTTTGACTAGATGTGTCCTGGAGCTACTGTATCACATATGCCCCCTTTCTGGTTTAATCTAGGGGGTTTGACTAGATGTGTCCTAGAGCTACTGTATCATGCATGCTCCTTTCTGATTCAATCTAGGGGGTTTGACTAGATGTGTCCTATAGCTACTGTATCCTACACGCTTCTTTCTGGTTCAATCTAGGGGGCTTGACTAGATGTGTCCTAGAGCTACTGATCACATATACCCCCTTTCTGGTTCAATCTATGGGGGTTGACTAAATGTGTCCTGGAGCTACTGTACCATATATGCCCCCTTTCTGGTTCAATCTAGGGGGTTTGACTAGAAGTGTCCTAGAGCTACTGTATCACATATGCCCCCTTGCTGGTTCAATCTAGGGGGTCTGACTAGATGTGTCCTAGAGCTACTGTATCACATATGCCCCCTTGCTGGTTCAATCTAGGGGGTTTGACTAGATGTGTCCTAGAGCTACTGTATCCTACATGCTCCTTTCTGGTTCAATCTAGGGGGTTTGACTAAATGTGTCCTGGAGCTACTGTATCACATATGCCCCCTTTCTTGTTCAATCTAGGGGGTTTGACTAGATGTGTCCTAGAGCTACTGTATCCTACATGCCCCTTCCTGGTTCAATCTAGGAGTTTGACTAGATGTGTCCTGGAGCTACTGTATCATACATGCCCTCTTTCTGGTTCAATCTAGGGGGTTTGACTAGATGTGTCCTAGAGCTACTGTATCCTACATGCCCCCTTCCTGGTTCAATCTAGGGGGTTTGACTAGATGTGTCCTGGAGCTACTGTATCATGCATGCCCCCTTTCTGGTTCAATCTAGGGGGTTTGACTGGATGTGTCCTAGAGCCACTGTATCACATATGCCCCCTTTCTAGTTCAATCTAGGGGGTTTGACTAGATGTGTCCTAGAGCTACTGTATCACATATGCCCCCTTTCTGGTTCAATCTAGGGGGTTTGACTAGATGTGTCCTAGAGCTACTGTATCCTACATGCTCCTTTCTGGTTCAATTTAGGGGGTTTGACTAGATGTGTCCTAGAGCTACTGTATCATGCATGCCCCCTTTCTGGTTCAATCTAGGGGGTTTGACTAGATGTGTCCTGGAGCTACTGTATCACATATGCCCCCTTTCTGGTTTAATCTAGGGGGTTTGACTAGATGTGTCCTGGAGCTACTGTATCACACATGCCCCTTTTCTGGTTCAATCTAGCTAGGGGTTTGACTAGATGTGTCCTAGAGCTACTGTATCATGCATGCCCCTTTTCTGGTTCAATCTAGCTAGGGGTTTGACTAGATGTGTCCTAGAGCTACTGTATCATGCATGCCCCCTTCCTGGTTTAATCTAGGGGGTTTGACTAGATGTGCCCTGGAGCTACTGTATCACCTATGCCCCTTTCTAGTTCAATCTAGGGGGTTTGACTAGATGTGTCCTAGAGCTACTGTATCATGCATGCCCCATTCCTGGTTCAATCTAGGGGGTTTGACTAGACGTGTCCTAGAGCTACTATATCACACATGCCCCTTTTCTGGTTCAATCTAGCTAGGGGTTTGACTAGATGTGTCCTAGAGCTACTGTATCATGCATGCCCCCTTCCTGGTTTAATCTAGGGGGTTTGACTAGATGTGCCCTGGAGCTACTGTATCACCTATGCCCCTTTCTAGTTCAATCTAGGGGGTTTGACTAGATGTGTCCTGGAGCTACTGTATCACATATGCCCCCTTTCTGGTTCAATGTAGGGGGTTTGACTAGATGTGTCCTGGAGCTACTGTATCATACAATCTTGATAGGCTCTAAAGTTACTATATTTTGGGAGTAACTTTTTTGAGGACAAAGGCAAAACGAACATATCATATTTCAACAGATACACTGTTATAGATACAACACCTACAAGTACACAATGCAGTACATCAGTGACCTTATTATGAGACTAAGCTAACAAATATTGCTCCACCCTTCAGAAGACTGATATAAATATAAAAAGCTGCTCAAGTATAAATTAAAATTGACTCATTGACTTCTAAGTAGGGGTTAGCCAATATTCATGCACTGCGCTGGCCCTGGTTACTTTGACCTCTGAGGAAATGGCTTTCATTTATGGTATTCCTTGAACTTCTTTAAAACCATAGAAGATTTGTCAGCTGTTTTAAATATATGTTACTCTGAAGATTATGGTTTTCATTAGACCACAAAATCACCAAAACTGCAATTTCTATATTGGGTTAAAAGTTTATTAAAAAACTTACCAGATCAGTTTTTGAATTTGAAAAACAATAACACTTTAGTTATTGCATGGAGGTACCACTTTTGTTAAGGTGGTACCTTCATGGTTACTGACATGACATACATGTACAGTACAAGAAATCTTTCATTTTTAGAGGAAGTATAGAACAATTTAGACAAGGATTTGAGGAAGTATGGAACAATTTAGACAAGGATTTAAAATGTCATTTCTAAGCCATTTGTAAGACTAGTTTGACTGGTCAACTGATACTTACAGTATCTTGCTCAATTACAGCTTTTGTCTCGAAAGTCTGATTTTTAACTCCTTTTATGGCTAATATTTTATTTTTCCTTTAATGACTTTACACATTTTTAAGTTCTACCATTGTTTGCTTGGTTTTTTCCTTGTTTAATCTTTTTGTTTATTGTAATTTTCTTTATTTCAGATTTCGTTAAGGTGTTTGTTGTACTGCACGGTTTTTTTTTTTTTTTTTAATATTTTGTATGCCATTTCTAAAGCTTTGCACGAATATAAAAAGTGCGCATGTATTCTGCAAATAGTAATTAACAGACGAGTGTTGTATGCCACCACCTTTTGTTATTCTATTGTTTATTTTATTGTTTAATAATTCTTTTTTATACTTTTAAATTTGTACTTTTTTTTGCTCAGGTCTGGCCCTGTGATAATCCTGGTCCACGGATAAAAGAACTGAAATCAATACATAGATAACCAGAAACAAACGGTTTTGTGGTTCTGATGCTTTTTTTCATAAGCTGGATTGATTTGCAAAATTTGTATCAACTATCATATCATTGCATATCATGAAATATTTGTTCCATGATATTTATTCATAAGCTGCACCCACCATGCAGATCAATAAAAATGTTGACAACATTAACATTTGCAACAATAATTAACTAGACATCAATGATGTTATAGCTCAACCCATTACAATGCAAGAAGAATTGATTGCTTTCAGTGATTTTATTTTTGTCATATGTACTTTTATGATGTTTTTAAAGTTTGATTTGAGGTGCATTCCATTTGTGGGCAATTATTCATCATGTTAAAAATCCAAGAGTTTCAACTTTCCCGTATGAGTTGTATTCAGTTTTGTTTGCTTGGGTGTAATGGCACCTTTAACAGTCAGGTCATATGTGCCAAATGAGGTTAGTTGTGAATGACTGCCAGATTGGTTCTCAGTAATGACTTAGTTTTGCAGTGGGTGCAATGAGGTTCATGTTATAGCGATGTCTGAAAAATTATGCTTCTAACAAAAGCTATGTGACATTCAATGCATGGTGCCATCATGTCTCACTTGATTAATGACGTTATGCAGGTCATAGGTAAATTCCACCACAACATATAGTTAGAAAATACATTTTGCAAACATAACAAAAAAGTTTAACATTTACACATTCTGACATTAATCTTCATAAATGTTAGATTAATTTAATTTGGCCGGTACTGAAAAAGATTATTAACCAAGCATGTTTCAAAACGGCCAAATATGTTATAATTAGCCAGTAATCGCCAAACTAGCAGCTAAGGTTGTGACAGTTAGCATTTTTTCATAAATGTACAGCTGTCACCATTACGTCCATAACCGCTTAACCGTAAGGCCAGTTGTCATAAGTGGACGCCCTTTTAACGCAGGTATAAAGCGAAATCTTCGCCAGGTTCTTAACAATTATCTACCTACTGTGGTGTAGCGTTATCATACATGTCTACAGACCACGAGGTCCTGGGTTCAAGCCTGGGTTGGGTAGACACGCCAGTGCACCACAACTGGTTATCAAAGGCCGTGGACATTGACTTGGTTGTTGATGTTATGTCTGTCCGCACGCCGTACCTGTGTTCTCGCCCGATCGTATTAGGCGTTTCATGATAGCATTGTTACTATCATGTTTTCGATTACGCAGGTGACAACCCGTCATTGTAATTGTCGCCTACTCGCCGCCGCAGTTCTTATTAATAGACCTTCCATAGCAACCCATGCTAATCCACCAATTGAAAGACGCCACCGTTATATTCACTATGTAATGTGCAAACATGCACTTCCTGCTTCGTATGAGTGTGTGAAAGTCAAGTTGACATGTACGATCGTTACTTAAATTTTGATATCTGGTGTTTTTATTCTTACATAATTAGTTCTTAAATAAATAAATTATTATCCCGATAAAAAAAAATCATATATTTCATGTACTTTCTTTGTCAAATACTGTTAAAAATCTTGTTTAATGAGGAACTAAACATAACATAGAAATCATGCTGCCAAATTTGTTTGTGACTTCAAAGAAACATACATATGAAATATAATGGAATTTCGTTTTAAAGTTATGCCCCTAATTGTGTTTCATTTGACATTTTACCATAATTGATGAAGAAATTACTGTTTTCCCCCTTGAATTTAACAAAGGTGGAGGGGGAGGGGAAGGGGAAGGGTGGAGGGGGGGGTGGAGGGGAGGGGTGGAGGAGGAGGGTGGAGGGGGAGGGTGGAGGGGAGGGTGGATCGGGAGGGAGGGTGGAGCGGGAGGGTGGAGCGGGAGGGTGGAGGGGAGGGTGGATCGGGAGGGTGGATCGGGAGGGTGGATCGGGAGGGTGGAGGGTAAGGGTAGGGGAGGGGAGAAACAGCGTTGGGCAGAGGCGGTTGTGGATACAGGAAATGGGATGGTAAATTTAGCCCAACGTATCTTTTTTATTGGTATTTCTTGTCCCCAGTAGGCAAATAGACTAAAATATTGGATGGGATCAATAGCTAAATACAAGTGTAACTGCCACGGTCATGTGGAGAAATCGAATTTTGTTTATACAACAGGAGACAAAGAAAATTGTTAAATAGGGTAGAGAGGGGGGGAATACCCCCATTGTGGGAGTATTCCCTCATAATGGCGGGGAACACAGAGGGTAGGCCTATAAATGTTGTATTCATATATCATTTTGTCAGTTTGTAGTAGTTGCTGCTGTAGGATATTGTGTAACTTCTTTCTGGGACGCATAACATAAACTTCAAAATTATCATGCTACGTCGGAGTTCTTACTCACATATGGGGACAGGCTTAACGCACCACACCCTAACACACATCTGAGGCTAACATGTTTTTAAAACATATTTTTATTTCAATATTGGGTATATAGTGGTGCGTGGCCAGGGGGCAGGGGAGACTTTCCAATAATTACGCCCTTAGTGTTTGATAATGGTAATCCCAGGGTCATACAAGCAAGAATATGTCTCCTTTGATTTAGGTAAACTATTTGAATAGAAGAAAATCTTTTTGATTCCTATGCCAGACATGACAGTATCTGAAATGCGAGGAACAAGAATTAAATTTTTTTAAATCGCAGAGAACGAAAAAGAAGGTTATTAAAATAAACATAAAGCAAATGAAAAAGAAGAAACTACTGTTGCATGCTTAACAGTAAAGAAATAAAATAGATAATACAAGGATAAAATATACTTATCTCACTAAAAAGAAAGAAACCAGAGAAAATACATAATACTTCTTTAAAAAAATAATAACGCACCTGATTTCATGGCCCTCGGTATTCGCGAACTTAGGGCCGGGTATATGCAGCATACTACCTCATTTATTTAAGAATAGTGACAATTGAAAAAATATGCTTCTAACAAAAGTTGTAAGCCGTTTGTATTAATTTTAATGTAGGAGTTAATGGAGGTTTCCACTATGTAACGGTCGATTACACGACGTTATCGGAGAGCAAAGGTCACTTTGAGTGCAGCATATTCTGCAACAATACATTTTAAAAACAAAATTACGAACATTAGCAACCATCTACATGTATTAAAAAATATGTTAGGCTATGACGTTAACATGTTTGATTTTTTCTGCATAGGACTTCCAAATTGTTTAATTTTAGTTTCGGCCACGGAAAAAGCGTACTGCCGTGATTCCCGGGATACATATTCCCCTACTTTTTAAGTATAGGCCTATGGAATTAAAAAAAAATAGTACACAATTTTTTTGAGTTTCAATTCGTATCTTGTGACCCCAAGTTTGGATAAGAAGCCAAGCAAGCTCCTTCACGTTGAAGATGTGAATTTAGTGTCAACGATTCATTGTATGAAAATGCTTTTCTGCATCTCATCCACCCCATGCCATCTCAGAATTCAATTGTCTTATCAGGGGTGGCGGAGCGTTCAAAATATTGGGAGATTTAATGAGATAAGGTGACATGTGATACGTTCACCTAAAATTATTAGGCTGAAGCCCGCACATCCCCCTTCCCAGCTCCGCCGCCTCTGTCGATTTCAAGTCATCATTGATGATAGGACCTAAATAAAAACCTTGATATGAACGCATAATGTAAGTTTCACAGAACTAGCATGGCTACTTTAATATGAAATTAAAATTGGTTCTTCCCCGTTTTTCTGTTTGTTCAAACTTAAGGAAACACTTGAAATATAATACTTAACATTCATCCTATCCATGTAATAATAATCATCGGGATTACGTAATTCCCTTTTGATGTCGCTACTGCTGCGAGAAAAATCTGGGTCACTGCCAAAATGCGTTTAGAGCAGTGATGCGGTCTAATTTGCTGCACAGTATAATTTAGTGCACTTGGAATAGCTTTTTGAATGATTTAGCCAATGTATTTTCACCCAAATCAGCACTAATGGGGCTGTTATATAGTAATAAATATTCAAGTGTTTGAAGTTTTTCCCCAAAAAACCGAGAATGATTGTTTGTTGTCCGTAAGTACTCATGTTAAGAGACGCTATAGCGACCACGTGTGACTTCCGCAACTGGGGATAACAGATCACACGGCGTGAGAATATTACCGAGTTTTGAGCATGAGCGGGCTATTACCGCATTAATTTATGACAACACGTGCTGATTTTGTGATTCGTAATCCAAGCAACAACTCCCTGGTAATCCGGTCGTAAAAACAATAACAATACCCAGGCAAACATTTAATCCGGCCCGTAAATACAATTATTAGTTTTGAAATATTTGTTACTCTTTGAAGTAAATAATAAAAGACACGAATTAATCTGTAATTTTATCACAATTGATGTGAAACGAAATTTCTTTAATGTTTTCACTGCACATTAGAACTCTTAAAAGCTGGGATACTTTCAACGATAGGCCAAAGGACATCGTTGCGTATGAATTTTGATTTCTTTGCATCGCTACCGTGGTTTGATTCATGACTTGTGTGTTTCTAACCTTTAACGTAAATTCTTCTGGGCCAACTTTAGGAATAGGTAGATTGGAAAAGAATTAAAGTTGTTGTCTCCATATTTCATAGGAAAGAAGGGACGGGCCCAAATTTCCTAGCGTACTGTTTTTACTATGAGGGGGAACAAATTTACTGGATGGCTACGGCTTTAATTGTCTGGGGCCCACATTTCCTAGGGAAATAAGAGCCGGGAGGCCAAAATTAACTGGGGGTAGAATTTACTTTTACACCGATCAGTGGTTGGGTGATGTGTATTGTGATTTGATAATTAAGGGATATAGGCGGAAATTTCTTGTGTGTATTTGACGGGTTATGTTAATGAGTGCTAGCCTGGGCCTAGCGCATTCCTAATGAGCACAAGCTAGCTACATTCCATGCATCCCATCCCAAGTACCGTGGAAATAATTAGTAATATGCATAACGCCCGTGAAAAATGTGAAGGCAATGACATAGCGGGTAAAGATTGAAATGATAAGGTTGGTTAGATGGTTTCGTGAATTTATGCGAACTTGAAAAAGCAAACATAAAATTGAATTAACATTCGTTTACACGTAGCATGATTTCCTAAACTGTTAAACGTCACAACCTTATTAGCAGCCCTGGGATGCCCCATTGAATACTACCGTACCCAGCGATGATTCTTCCACGTGTCCACGAAAACTTATAGGTTTGAAACAAACTTATATTTCTGGCAATCTGCTGCCCATACGGCAAATTACGGTTTACGCAATGCCGCTGCGTTCACAAACCCAACAAAACTGTATCCTTAACGTTAGTGGATTTAAGTATAACGCTCTAGCCCCGCGATGCAATGTAGCACAAAACTGACTAACACTTGAGACTTGCTATACAGCTATACGACAAGCGAAAATGATCAAACAACTACTTCACACGTTATCTTCTAGGCTATGTCATAAGCTATTATCCAACTCGGTAATCCAATCCGATACAGCGTGACCTAAAATAAGATTACGAATGTGCATATTCATAGCAGAATGTCCGAATTCTGATTGGAAAATACTGCGATATGATTAAACATATATGTCCATACAAGGAACTAATAAACATGCAGGTATACCAACTGACCAATACCATGGCCCAGAGCGGTACCGCATGCGAAACGCGAATAGGATAGAGCTATTTTTAGCGAAATTACCATAAAATCTTATACTTTGTTAAAACCTTTCGAGAGCTCTAATTAAAAAAATACATGGACTTTCTCTTAACGAAATACAAGCTTAAATTTGGATACAAAAATCTCGCTTGAGCCAGAATCTCAAGAGCAAAACTGTAAAAACCTAGGAGGAGATGCATTTTTAAGCAAAAGTTAGTACAGGCACATATGAGAGGTCACGTACGATTTGATAATCTCCACTCATACACTCTGTGTATGGGTGGAGCTAAAAACTTTATCACAACAAGTATGATGTAAAAATGGTTCCCCATTTATCTTATTTCAAGAATTTTTAGGTAAGCCCCACCTACTCAGTAATATTCATGACATCACTACTACAACAATAGAACATGTACAAACCATGACCCATCTGTGTACGACATATGGTGTTTACATCATTCAGCACTTTCACATTAAGCCACGCCTACCATGCATATTAATGGCATCTGTTGATAACATAAGTATGTACAAAATAACCAACAATATTATCATGCACAATCTCATTTGTCACTTTTTTTTTAAATTTGACTTTAAGTCCTGCCCACTTATTAATATGCATGAAACCACCACCACAAACATTAGTAAAATATTAATAAAATTCAACATTTTTACATCATGAATATACACACCAGCTAACATCATAATTACACCAAAATTTGAAACAAAACAAGACATGCGGTTGTTTAGAAATGAACATTTCAAGATTTTCACTTTAAGCCCCACCTACTCATTAATATGCATGACATCACCATCAAAAACAATAGGTCACATCTATGGATCATGGGCTATCTGTGTACCACATATGATATAGCATAGCATAGCAAGGTTTAACATCCCGAAAGCATCCAGTGCTGGACATTATATCAAGACATCCACGGCCTTTGATAACCAGTTGTGAACTCACTGGTTGCAGACCCACCAGGATACGAACCCGGGACATGCAGGTGTTAGGACAAAGCACTAACCACTACACCACACAGGTCTGTGATATGAATCCAGTTTACTGTTCTTGAGATATAGTGTTTACAAGCCTACTCATTAATATGCATGACATCACCATGAAACCCAATGGCTCCCATCTACGGACCATGGGCAATCTGTGTACCACATATGATATGAATCTGGTGTATCATTCTTGAACTATCGTGTTTACGAGCTGGCCGTCACAAACGCACATACATACATTACATACATACAGTACATACACATGTCATCATGATCACATAGGTGCCATGATGCTGTCACATAATAACTGATCAAAGTTGGATCTATATGCCTGTCTGATGTGAAGCATGCAGCAAACCAATGCTTACAATTAAAGCTGTATTACACCAAACGTGACGCAGCGAACAATTTTTTAGATAATCAGACAAGAAATAAATATTATATGAGATTGCTTTGACTTTTTCCTTACACATGATAAGACTTTACAATTGAGGCTTTCTAGTCATGATACTGGACAGTTTACTAGAAATTCTGTTTTGTTTAAACTGGAGAAATTTACTTCAGTGGGGCGCGATTTGTTATCGCTATACGAATGCTGCTTGAATTTAAAGGGCGTAGAAACGCCCCTTGACTCAATTTTCAGTAATAACCCGAAAACCATGTAATAACGATCCATCTATCAAAACAAGGTCAAAATATTTCTTTCTCTTTTTTTTTTTTTTTTTTCATATTTTTTTTTTTAAATCACTCCCAGGCATAGCAGGTCGGTGTGTAATGCACTTGTCAATTGTGTGACTCACCCCTACACCCTCACCCCTACACCCCCGGACAAGGTGAGTCATTGCACCAAAGTGGGTGGTCAAAACATGTACATTGATGCACCCCTCAGTCACTTAGGTGACTTGACATTTCTTGTGCAAATTTTTTGTGCAAATGACTTGCCCAAAATCACTCACCTCTGTACAAAGTCAATGGGTCTGAAGTAAATTGACTCACCCTTAAGTCACTCTGGTGACTTACAATTTGGTACAATGATGCACATGTGAGTCACTTTTTCATAGGTCAGTTACTCACCTTTGACTGACATTGCCAGAAGTAGGAGGGGTGAGTCATACAACTGACAAGTGCATAACAGCCTTTAGTCTTTCGTAAACAGATAAACACTGCACTTCAGTTCCAGATTAATGGGGCATAATAAGTTGAGTGACTTAAAATAGTTATTTATACATTCTGACCTTTTATATCCAGGGCAAAGTACTTTGATTGAGTGGTCAATGACCCATACCACAGTCAAACAAAGGACACAATATAAGTAATCAATACCAGTGCTAGCAATCACTACAGAACAACAGATAAGATTACCAATACGATCCTTATTTCACACTTGTTTACATGGTTTTAACTCTCTTTCTTTCCAAGTATTCACTTATGTATGACCTTGGAAAGACCTAGATTACTGAGAATAATGGTGTATCAATAACCTACGTAGTGGTTATCATATTTGTCTACAGACCACCAGGCCCTGGGTTCAAGCCTGGGTTGGGTAGACACGCCAGTGCACCACAACTGGTTATCAACTGGCTAACAGAATTTATGCTTGCTATTCTGGTACAGAGTGTATCAAGTCCCCAAAAAAAAATTATAATGGTAATGTGAAGGCTTTATTCCAGTCTATTTTAACAATAGAAATCCATTTTGAAAATAGAAGCTGTTTACAGAATTCATCCAAAATTTCTGTTGGTTGTAATAGCAGAAATTGGAGGAAAAAGCAAATATATTATTCGTTCTCATCAGCTCATGTTCTTGCTCGTAAAAATTAGGGAACTTGTAGTTACGTCACTCCCAGAACGAAATTTTTTGCGACACTTTCACATCACGCAAACAACAACGGGCTAGTTATACGCATGTATTTTTGAAAATTTAACATATTTACACTAGAAGAAGAAAGATTTTTCAACAATACATTTCTTACCAAGCTGTTATTATTTTCTTAAACATAGGCCCTATATTTAAATAAAGCATATCTTCCAAGTTTCATGAAAATATATCATCGCTATTTGAAATGCCATATATGATCTGGCCTTTAAAAGTGTTGCAAAGCCTGTGTCTAATGATAGGCCTAACACTGAAACTTGTAAGTTTATGAAGTTGAACATGACGGCATTGATTATTTTTCTTCATTTGACATTTCACACGATAATATCATATACTGTATGTTCATTATTGTCATAGAATTTAAATTTAGCAAAAATTATCACGATGTATAAGTTTCTTACAAAAGAAATTATTGGTTGAAACCAAATTACATTCCGAATTCATTTTCCCTGCTCAACAGCAGCCTAACATAGTCAATTCTAATGTGAAACTTAATGTTAAAATTACCCATTGACTTGGTACATTGATTTGTTCCAAAATGAAATTTTCAAGTCACAAATTTTAATGGGCTTTCAAAGTTTTGACTTAACTTTTATTTATTGCCAAACATTGACATCTATATCAAAAACATTTATTTACATCAGAAACATCCTAATATATCAATATCAATGTCTTCTAGAGAACAGGAATTGCAACGCAATTGTAAATTGTAAATCATTTAACTTGTACTGTAAATCATTTTTTCTTGGATAGTACACTAATCAAGCTTTCAGAAAGTGTTTTTGCTTTACTTCTACTGCACTTAGATTTATGTTTTACCAAGGCTCAAAGCTTGGGGAAACAGAAGTAGCATTTCCACCTGTTTGGTGATGGAAATTTGAGTTACCCTCCGTTACAGTTCTTATGCTTCAAGGATAATCAGTATTGGTTGACTATGCAGTATGATACCTTCCCTATCCACCACTAAAGAGTTTTAGCCCAAAAGATGAAATGTGACAATCTTGTACCATTTTGAAATAATTACATTGCCATGTCCCATCTGTCACAACAACAACAAAAACATGAAAAACGTTGTTTACTTTTACATGCAAAGATTTGTTTCCTATCTTCTATCAGCAAAGTAAAATAAAGATAACCTGTGATGTATAGTTGATCTGATATTCCTTGTCAAAATCTGTCCCGGCTGTCACAATGTACCCCTTTTGTCCCGTCTGTCACATTTTTTTTATCATCTCTAGCTTGTAAAGAATGGTAAACATAGACTATTTTACTTATATTACTCTGTCTTTGTTAATAATATAATTGATGAATTTATTAAGAAAAAAGTAAACTAAATATTGATTATAAAAATGTACTTCAACCATTTTGAATAATCACATTGCCATGTCCCGTCTGTCAAAAAAAAACATGAAAAAGTTGTTTACTTTTTACATGCAATTTATTTTTTTGCTTCAACGATAAATTCCTACATGTATCTTCTATCAAGGTGACCTAACCACGAAGGTAAAATAAAAATAACCTGTGATGTATCTGATATGATATGATATGTCAAAATCTGTCCCGGCTGTCACAATTTACCCCTTTTGTCCCATCTATTTTTTTTAGGTTGTAAAAAATGGTAAACATGTAGATTATTTTACTTATAATACTCCATGTCTTTGTTAATAGTATAATGGATGAATTAATCAATAAAAAAGTAAACTAAATATTAATTAGAAAAATATACAGTTCAGCCTTTAGGGCAGTGATACTTTGCCTGCCTTCTTAACCCATCTTTTGTCCC
>JAIGNY010001698.1:0-21960 GCA_020152595.1 Chiridota heheva | reverse complement strand
TCTAATTGTTCAGTATTAAAAAAATTGTTTGACGAAAGTCAAGCTTTCAAATTTGGTGTACGATTTTGTCTTACAGGAGCAGATATTTGCATCTACTGAAGAGTAATTTAAGAAAAGAAATTTGATAAATAATTTGGTATCAAACTGCTTTTGCATTTACACCATTCATTTTGTGTACGTTCTAGTCTAGTTCTAGTCAAAAATGTACGCTTAAAGATAGCCTAAAGATAAAACAGTTAGAATCATCCTGTGATGAATATAAATATAAAATTTAAAAAACTGATTAATGATTAGTTGTAATAATTTTGTCATACATAAAATGGTCCTTCTCTTCCCCATCGCATAATCATATTGCTGGTAATCAATTAGAGGATATCATATCTTTCCTGCAGTATTCAAGTTGTTACCACCTTAACAAAGTAACACACTTTCTTTGATTCTGCCAACTAAAGTATTATACCCATCCTCAAAAATGTTGTATTCATCCATCGTAACAATGTAAGGTAAATTGTCATGTCGAAAAGCAACTGTGAAGGCCTGGGGGAAGCTAAATTTAATTGTCTCAAGAAGTGTTTTGAAAGTTATGCAAAAATTATGCTTTTGATACTTAAATTTCAATATATTTTGAAAATCATCTATGTACAACCAAAGGAAGTTTCATGACATAGAGTCATGAAAGTACAGTACAGTCGGTAATAAGCGTACCGATATCGCAGTTAGCGCGGATTATTTACCGCGATTAATGCCCTTACCGCCGCCATTGTATTCGTGTCTTTCATGCACCGACGGCACTTGCCCCAACTCTGCGCTAAGCGCGTCCGATAATCCCATTTTAATCTGCTCCTCCCTCAAAGAGGTTAGCGCGGTAATAGTATTACAGGAGTAAACGTCTCATTGCGCTAAGCTTGTTAGCGCATACGTAACGTAACTGCACTGAGTGTAATCCCAATCTGTGTACATGCATCACTGCACTTAGCACGAGTGTTTTATAAATTTATTTAAGCGAGACTTTTTGTCTTCTTTTGCGAGATAAACAACAAAAATTCTGCCGTAAAACCTGTGTGTAGCGTAGATTTCTCACATACTTTGAGACTGTAATTTATTAGACAAGAGTCTAACGTTAATACGATTTCGCCAGACTTTTCTTTATTCCTTCGAAGTTTGAACGTACAGTATGTTAGGCTAGTTGCCATCTTATAGTAAAACTGGGTGAAAGGCCTAATGTTAGGCCTAACCGTGATAATTCATAGAGAGACAGCCCAGAGGTTAAATTTGATCGAAAATAGTTTTAAAAACGTTAATTGCTGTCATTGAGATGTATCAATAAGATGAATCATTGATTTTAAGTAAATTTCAGCCCCTTTTGGAAATGCAAATGCAAGAATTTACTGGAAATTTTTGAGAGAAGTGAAGACTTAACTCACAATAAGAATAAAAAGTTAAGATAATCGTTAAAAAGCATTTAACTTGTCACTGCCATTTCCCCGACTGTTGGCTTCGGCCCGACTATGTACTTGTGAAAATGGAATATTGGTACATGGATGTCAGTTAATGGTTCCTTAAACCCTTATTGGCAACATTTATGGAGTGGCCCCGCCATTATGTCACCCCGGACTTGGCCCAACCTATGTCCACTGTGGTGCTATGGTAGAAGGAATAGAGAACCAACTCTACCCTTAAGGGTGCCATGATATTGCTAATGGGGTTTTGTGGCAATTGTGATGCAGTTATTTTCATTTTCCACTGATTTATAAACATCAAAACATGACGTCAGATCACGTCATTAATGACTTTTTTCAATGTTGCTGACATGCCTGAACTATATTCTGCTCTGAATGAAAAGTTGATAGAAATTCCTTCTTTTTTTTGAAGGGGAGGGGGGATTTATTAAGAAAATCAGCTTCTTTAAAATAAAAATTCTTTCAGGAGACCTTTTTCCTAGTCATAGAAAATCAAATTTTCTGTTTCCTTGGACCCCCACCAGGGGCCCTTAAGTGGCCCCTGGCCCCACGCTAAAAGTGTTTCGCGCATTGCGCTCGCCGCCTTCGGCGCCAGCAATAAACTGCTTTCAATTTTTTCAACATTTATTTTTAATAAGCTACTTTCAGCTTTTTGTTATCAAGTGTCTCTCACATGCCCGAGTACTGCTTGGGCCTTCATTTACAATTCCTTACTTCATCATTAAAGTACTGCAGGAAGGATCCCCCTCCTCTTCCTTGAGGGAATTTTATGGAAATAATGATTGTATTTCGTGGTGAGTCCCATTTGTTCTTAACGACTATTAGTTTATTTGTTCTTAACAACTTGCTTCCACAATCCCCAATGTCAACCATACTGAGGGATGTGTATCATAACCACAGCTGTTAAAAATGGTCGTTTCTTTGAACTATACTCAATATGAGTTTCACCATCGATTGCATTTAAAAGCAGAGGTATTTATAAGCTGGAATATATAGTTTGCTGATTAAAACATTACATAATGTTAAATGTTAGTCAATCTAAAGCAATAATCATTCATATATAACCTCTTTTGGCAAAAATGACTTGACTGTTAAAGGAGGCACAGTCTGACATAATTCTTTATTTCATATAATAGAATTGAAATAACTAATTTTCTGACCAAGTTCCATAACCTTCGAAGCAATCTAACATATTTTTTGTTTAATTGTTAAAAACTTTAATGCTACTACTTTATAGTACCATGGTAGCTGCCATTTTGATTGCAAAACATGCAGATTATGTCATCGGCCCAGCAGGATCTTGGAATGCTTTGTATTTCTTTAAAATGTACCTCAAGTTTTCTAGCTTATGAACAAGTGTCTTTATTTTGTAAGGGTGAAGGAAAATTTTGTGTATTCATGAAATTGAAAAATCAAAACATGCTGATATAACTTTGTGTCACATCATTTTGAAATAAAAGACTTTAATCACATATGTAAAGAATTACATTATAATCTTTATGTCCCTATTGGGGAATCTATGTCATCATGCACAATATTTCAATACAGAATTGAACAAAATGGCAGCCCCCCTGTATCGATTTCAAACATGAATAACTTGAGATAGGAATTTGACTCTGATGTTTTTGGCAGTTGGTTAAGATCTTGTATTCTCTATCATATGAAATAATGATTGTATCAGACTTTATGCCTCCTTTAATGTGTCGTTATGCCGAACAAGCATGCTAGTTAATAATGATAGAATATATCTGCCAAATTTTTAAGAAAATGTTAAGATGCTCAATTAGGCATGATGGAAATCTTGTTTTGATTCCTGGAAATGTGAAGTCTTATGCGGCAGCGACACTTGTACCTGCTGAGGTAAACTCTGTTATAACCAGGTCTCTGACGGGATGTTGTACTGTATATTACCCGATGGCAGGGAAAATATTCGTTTAAATTTTCTCGTACCACTTCACAAAGAAGCATCGATCAAAACATTTGAAATGAAGTGAAGTAAAACCAAGTCAGTTAGTCAAGAGTGGAGGTAAGTTCCGACAGAAAATAACTTTGCGGAATATAATTATTTTAAAAAACAAGACATTGGGTAAAAAAAAAAAAAAAAAAAAAAAAAAGGAGGCAGGTAAAATGATAATTATGAATTGGACCAGGCTTCACCTTTTACCACCATCGGTCATCTGTGGAGAAAATCCTATCACAAACCTAAGTCCTGTATCATATTTTAAAAATAGGATCTACATAAATATGATCAAACCAATATTCAGGGCCCTGACACAGGTTTCATATGGCAGGTGAGAGGGGGGGAGATTAATGTTGTCAATTAATTTTGTTGTGGATAAATAACACAAGATCAATTTGAAAACCATTGCTTTTGTAATTAACACAAGACCAATTTGAAAATTATTGCTTTGAACATTATTCGGGAAGGGGAAAGATTATTCGGGAAGGGGGAAACATTCGGGAAGGGGAAACATTCGGAAGGAGAAACATTATTCGGAAAGGGGGAACATTATTCGGAAGGGGGAACATTATTCGGGAATGGGGGCTATGCCCTTCCCCATGTCGGAGGCCCTGATATTCAATGCCTTCTACCACCCTGATATTGCAATTTTCATGGAATGAAGCAATGCAGGCTTACCTATTTTATGTGCAGTTTTGACAGCACTAAATTTCACTTCTTTTTTTACCCAATTGAGCTTAGTTAATTTAGGCCTACACTTTTTCTAATATCACTCACTCTGTTTTGTACATAAACTGGAATATAAAAAAGTACTCTACACAAGTGGAAGAAAAAAGCAGTAACAGCATTTCATTACGCCCAACATTACTTGACACATGCACAGGAATTTTTTTTTTACTGTATCAAGTAGGCCTAATAGTAAGAAAGAAAGGTTCAACGCGACACGAGTTTATAGACCCTCTTGACTTCTGCCTCTTTTTCACGGCCAAATGCTGTAGCTGTTTTTCTTCATACTGGCTGAAGCCGGATGTCCTTGATATTGGATTGCTGACAGAATGGCGTAGAAACGTTACTATAAAAATAATTATTCATGCAAAAGGAAAAAAAAAAGCTCTTTAAAGTTTTTGTAAATTCTTGTTGACTTAGACTGACAAAGCAATAATAAGCATCCATACTGGCCCAGGGATTTTTCAATGTATCTTGTCTAATCTGCAAAACTGACAAAGGCTCAGAAGTTCGGAAGCTGTGGAAAAATATAAGACATACATGTCAACATCAGTTTAAAATTATTCATTTCCCATCCTCAACATTTGGCCTAACAGTAGATCTATAATCGTGAAAAATATCAAACGAAATATTTAGTCAATAATATTTAACAGAACCCTCCTACCAATATCAGCAAAGCTTAGAAATATTAGCTCTTATGTCCTAATTCTAATTGTATAACAAAAGCAGAACACCATTACACATCGATTAAACCATGTAGCCTAACGCTAGGCTTTTTTATGTGACTGTGTGATAGGATAGCTAAATTCAATCAAAAAACATCGCCAGAATCAGTTTTTGTTTGCCCGAAATTCATTTGGTTTGTCCAAAAACTGTAAAAAAATTAAATTTAATCGAAGGATTGATTCAATTTTCACATCAGTTTTTTTTCCCTAATGGATTTAATAAGTATTTTTATTGAAAATTCCGCCCGAAAAAATGCAATGCAAATGAAGACATTGCCTCATTTCGTAAGCGAATATTGCAAGTAGGGCCTATGTACTGTGTACTGTGATTCTGAACGTTGCGATGCTGACTGAATTAAAAAAATATTTATATTCCAGAGTTCAACGTGAAACTGAATGAAAACAAAATAATATTTTACGAAAGTTTTTAATTCCTCTAGGCCTCGCGTTAAAACATTTTGCTGAAGAAAAAGTCTGCCAGGCCTAATCCGATAAGCAGATTATTATAACTGTGCAACGTTAGGAGTCCCTTTACAAAGCACAGGCACTTCGATCTTGATTGACATAATGCATACAGTGTGTATCGATTTTTAGCGCGTTAAGTCACAGGTGAATAGAAGCTGCAGGGCTGCAAGCTCGGTGATGTTAGCGCGGTCACCCACGTTTAGCGCGATTTTGCGCTTGGGCAGCTCCATTCATCATGGTGGTAAGTGCACTAACGCCCCGCACTTAGCGTGTACGGTTATTCCCGACTGTACTGTAGTCTTAAGCTAAAATCACAAGTATGCTGTGATAAAGTAGTTTTATCATGACCAATAAAACCAATTAACATAATAAAATTTATTTGTCCCTCTTGAAATTTTCCCAGTAAGTCCTCTTAAAAAAACATGTATTGCTGGTTTTCAACAAGAGGACATTCTAATTTTCCTGCATTATATTTGTTTTTAAGAAGTAGATTTAGGGGTTACATGTATAAAACATCATGTCCTTGCATTTTATCATGTTCTTCCAGAGGCAAAACTTTTTCGTAACAGTTTCGCAAGTTTAATATTATTGGATGAACACAACAAAATTGAGAGTCATAAAACATTTGAACAAGGAAAGTGACACTTAAATTGTAACCTTCCTATTTAAACACATTTTGCTTTTACAACTTGAAAGAAAACCAAAATTTTTGACAAAACCTTGCATAATACTTATAATGTGGCAATGACTGTGTCTGTATGTCTACATATCCATAGAACATATATTAACTTTCACACACTTCCAAAGGAGGGCCTCCTTGCATAATGCAATGGCTTAGCTGTAAAGCTGGTTAAAAAAAACTTGAAAATTTGCCACGCTTTGCCACACTTCTTGTCACAGGTTGGAACTTGTTTTACCACACTTTTTCATGTCTTGTTAAAACACTTATTTTCACACATTTACATGCATGTCAGCCACACGTGAACACATGTGTGATTACCTGTTAGACACGCAGGGGATTAGTTCCAATTTCATGCATTGTCATGTGTGTCACTTTTGTTTGCCACACGTGAAGTCTTTTGTCTGCCACATGTGTTCCTGCAGGAACACAGACAAGGTTTGACACACTCTTTTTTGTAAGGGTTATGCATTATCATTGATAGCAATTAAGTTACAATAAAATGTTGGACTTTGATTCAGTACCTCATGAAATATTTTTGATGTGCATTACTTGCATAAATAAAGCAGTTTCCCTTAGTCAAAATTATTGCAATGTGATATCCTAAACCTGCTCATTGGAAATTCATTTCTTGAAATTGAACAGGGTGGGTTGGCATGTGGAACAGGGTGGGTTGGCATGTGGAACAGGGTGGGTTGGCATGTGGAACAGGGTGGGTTGACATGTGGGACAGGGGGCAATGGCATGTAGTGGGATGTTATCTGGATTTCAGTTATGATGGCATGTGGATCATGCAAGTGGTGGAATGACATTCAGTATCTGGTTTTCAGGTGTGATTGCATGGAGTATAGACGTGGGATGACATTTGGGACAGGTTGGGATGGAATGTGGGACAGTCTGGAATATATGCAGTTGTAACAGTGAGGGTATTTGTATCGTTTCCAATGTCAAGTTTGTCATACGTTAAGCAATATAGTTTCGCATAATTTTGCTTTAATGTTATTGTGCATTTTTCATGCTGCGTGACTTTGCTTGACACACATATTTTCTTAAACTGACAGCTAGGTTTTACATGTCTTCTGAGTTACTGGGTGAGGTAATCTTGAGCTTTTTATTGTTTTAAAATATCTTGGAAAACTCAAGATATTTTTAAGCTTGTAGTGCAAATGTAAGTGCATCTTTCAAAGCTCAAGTAATTTGCAATCATCTGCCCCTGCTACCCTATTTCTGTATATACTTCCCTCAATAAGCCCATTTTCTGTACTAGCTTTGAATAGTGGAGCAAACTGTCCTTCCGACAGTTCTAGTTTATTAATATTCTCTACAGGATTCTTAATTTTTGTTGAATTATTTAGTTCATTTTTATTCGTTTTTTTATCATTGTTTTTCCAGGTGCGAGTGATGAAGAAGATAACTTGATTCACTTCTTACCTGAGAAACCTGATGTTGATTGCCCAAATATGTAAGCATCTAAAAGTTTAATTATTAGCTCGACTATTCAAAGATTAGCACAGCTATTCTACTACTCCTGGTGTTGGTGCCCAGTTAAAGTTTTGGTTAGAGTTTTTGGTTAAAGTGTTCATAAGTTTAATATGAATGGTGTACATTCGTGTAACTTGGCATAGGAGTAGAGTACATGGGTAGTTGGGTACTGTTAAAATGAGCAAGATTGGGGGTTGTGTGTGCATACAAATTAGCTTATTTACTTAACAATGAAAATATTTGTCCGGTGAAAGTTTTTGGTTAAAGTTTTCATAACTAAAAGGAGACAAAAGTCTGACATAATCCTTATTTCTTATGATAGAATTGAAAGTTACAAAACTCCCGACACAATCTAACACAATTTTTGTAATAATTAAAAACTTTAATGCTACTACTTAAAAGTACCATGGGAGCTGCCATTTTGATTTAAAAACATGCAGATTATGATGTCATCAGCCCAGCAGGATGTTGGAATGCTTTGTATTTCTTTAAAATCTACCTCAAATTTTCTAGCTGATGAAAAATTGTTTTTCTTTTGTAAGAGTCAAGGACATTTTTTAAATTATTAAAACATGCTGTTAAAACTTTGTGTCACATCATTTTAAAATAATTTTTGTAATCACATTTATAAAGAAATACATTACAATCCTTATGTCGCTATTAGGGAAACTATGTCATCATGCACAATATTTCAATACAGAATTGAACAAAATGGCAGCCCCCATGTGTCGATTTCAAACATGAATAACTTAAGATAGGATTAAAATTTTGACTTACTGTGTTTGGCAGTTGGTGAAGATTTGTATCCTCCATCATATGAAATATTAATTGTATCAAGACTTTGTCTTATGACATGATGTACATTCATGTAACTTAGCACATGGGTAGAGGACATGGGTTCTGTTCAAATGTGTATGATAGGGGGCTTGTGTGTGCATTCTAATTAGATAATTTTCATAACAATGAAATTGTTTGTATCTATGATATCTCTTAGATTAAAGTGAACATGGGGATTTTGTTTGCACAAATGATCATATATGTGATGAACATAGTCTACACTTAATGAGTAGGTGGAGTGTGCATATTAATAAGGTTATTTGCATCACAATAGACTTGTACAAAATGTTTAAAATGAGCACATAACTAAGTCAGGAATAGTGTATATTCATATAACTTGGCACAGGTGTAAAGGACATTGGTACTGTTCAAATAAACATGATGGGGGTTGTATGTGCATTCTAAGTAGCTAATTTGCATTACAATGAAAAAATTGTATCTATGATATGTCTTGAATTAAAGTGGGAGTAGGGTTTTTGTTGATGATCAAATGAAAATGTAAGTGCCTCTTTCAAAGATCAGGTAATTTGAAATCATCTGCCCAATGCTACCCTATTTCTCTATATACTTCTCTATAAGCCCATTCTTTATACTAGCTTTGAATAGTCTAGCATACTGTCCTTCTGACAGTTCTTATGATAATTTTCCCTGACCCCACTTCCTATATACCGTTAGAATGCACCCCTGCACAATCATAGTTTTTGTCCGGAGAAAATGTCAGCACCCCTCAGTCGTTGAATTTGAGTGGTGCCCCTTGCAGACGCATACCCCATTCGTGTTTGCAGTTCTTTACTGAGTCAACATATGCCAACAACCACCATCAGCTTAAAAACTTTGCTAATTTTGATTTCCCAGAAAACTTATACAGTGTAATATGCTGATAAACATGGATATGTCCTCTTTGACAGTCTAAAGTTAAATGTCAAATGTGTGGATGATACTGTGCATGTGTTGACTGATGAATAAAGTTGTGTTTTGTGTTGATTTGGTTATAAAGTTTTGCAATTTGTAGGCTTTAGTCTACAGAGCATTTATAAATGTACCTCTATTTTGTGATTTAGCAACAAATTTCCATGAAAAATATTTTCACTGCAACCAAATATAAAATGATGGAACCAAATGAAAATGAAACATACATTAAAGTCCCCATTGATTATTTGTTATTATATTATATATTATTATTTATTCTTTCAGTGAACTTTTGGAAATGATGGAACCAAATAAAAATTAAAGTACATTAAAATTCCCACTGATTATTTGTTGTTATTATTATTTATTCTTTCAGTGAACTTTTGGAAGATTAAACTGCAGAGAGCGAGGTCTTTCACATTGGCGGAGATGATGATGACATGGATATGGATGAGTCAATTGGCGATGAAGGTAGCGATGACATGGCATCCATTGATGATCCCAAGTGCATAGTATCGGTCAACAAACTTTTGGTCTTACTAAAAGCTGTGCATGGTACCACATGCGACTTTCCAAATTGCAACCAGGATTTATCTTTCAATTTTAATCCTATAGGGACTGCAGTTAATTTTAAGTGGAAATGTGCAGCTGGACATGAGCATGGTACATGGTATACCCGGGAAAGGTATTGTAATATGTTCTATGGAAATATTCAGTTCTCTTCTGCTGTTCCTATATCTAGTAATAATTTTGTTAAATTACAGTTGTTTTTCCGAGCTTGTAAGATTTATTTTGTTGGTCGAACCACATTCTATAGTGTTTAGAGACTGTATGTATTTCCAGCTGTACGATCTACTTGGAACTGTGTCCAGAAAGAAATGCAATCACTGCAACAGAAGGAAATATGTGTTGCTGGCGATGGCAGGACTGACTCTCCTGGACATAGTGCTCAGTACTGCACATATAGCCTTATGGACACAAACACCTTAAACATTCTACATGTGGAAGTTGTTGATGTACGTGAGGTGGGTGGAAAAAGCCCAAATATGGAGAAACTTGGTTTTGAGCGTGGAATGGAATCCCTCATGAAAGCTGCCAATGTTGAGGAAGTCGTCAGTGATGCTCAGACGCAAATAACTGCCCTTATGAAAAACAGCGGCAAGTATACAAAGATATCCCATCAGATTGACGTATGGCATGGTGTCAAGAACATAGTAAAGAAAATATCAAAGGTGGCCACTATAAAAGACAACAAAGACCTTCAGCTCTTGATTCCGGCCATCAGGAACCACTTCTGGTACAGTACCCGCTCGTGTGAAGGAAACATTTTAAAGTTGAAGTCAATTTGGCTGTCGCTCCTACACCACATTGTAGATGAACATGTATGGGTACTGTCCATTGATGGGTCGGCTGGTAGATGTGGACATGACGAGCTGACGGACACTGACTACGACAAGCCATGGCTACAGAAAGGGTCCAAGGCCCATGAAGCCTTAAATGGTGTAATGATGGAGAAACGCTTCCTCAACACTCTTCCCTACTATAAAGATTTCAAACATACTGGCAATTTGGAATCCTTTCACAATCATGTGCTGATGTATGCCAACAAAAGGTGTGCATACTCATACCAGGGGTATGTGTCCAGAATGCTTCTAGCCGCTATTGATCACAACTACCACCTGGATAGAGGATATGAGTCAACATTAGATGGCAGACCTATGTACAGAGCCAAGTTTAGTAAGAGGTCGAAGAAATGGGCGCCACAAAAAGTGAAGGTTGCCAAAGACTATAGATACATTCCAGATCTAATGAAAGCAGTTTTTCCAGATGCGAGAGAGTACACCTGGGCATTTATCCCAAAAAGCCATTCAGTTGGACACAGATCCAAGACGTATACAGCCCAGCATTGCGACTGTTCCTAAGCCCACCATGGAGACCCTTTTGGCAGAGCACAAATCAAGATTTGATGTATTAGATAATCAGTAATTGATAATGATTAGAAGAGAAGCTTGATTTTATTGTTGCTTTAGTAGGTCAAAGAGTATATGAAAAGTGTTATTTCTTCCCAAAAAATGTGGCAAGTCACAATTAAACATCTCTGTCATTCATTAGAAAGAAGTTTGCCAATTTACTAATGTGTTTTTTTTGTAAAACCAGGGTGATCTTCAGCTTAATTAAAATTATGCTATTTGACTTGTAAGTCTAATCTGAACATGTTTGCCTTTAAGATTGAAAGAACTTTTTTCGCATTGTAAAATTTGATCGCTGCAAAATCATTATTTTTGTGTATTCATCATGTTGTTCCTTTGTACTTTTTTGGAAATATGGGTTTGATGCCAGCTAATAACTATGAAAACCTTTATTAACAGTGCATGGAAGTTGGAACCATCTTAGATTCAATTTTTGGTACTACGTGGTTTATAGATGTGTCCGTGTGGTGTGGTAAGTAGAAGATGCAAATCATAAATTATTCAAATTTCTATATTTTGTTTAAAAATAGTATTGTTACATACATTTGAGTAACTTTGACAACTTTGGTTGTGTGCTTTCATTTCTTCAGCAAATTTGAAATTGCATGTAGATATGAAGGTCATTTCAGATTTATAAACAACTTTCAAAGCAACTTTAAGCTTAAAATTTTGGAAGAGGCAGTTTTTGCTTCACAGGAATAAAAAAAAATTCAGAGATAAAGTTTATCAAAAGAAGGAATTGAATTTAATACATGTTTTTGATATCCAAGCATATTCTTCTGTGCTTGTAGTTTGTTTGTTTGTTTGATGATGGCTTAACGGCACCACAACAAAATATATTCAAAATTAGGTCAAGGTCAAATTGTGCCTGAGAGGTCAGATCATTCTAGAGGTAGGAAGTAAAGGAAACAGGGGAGAATGAGAGAAATTTAAGACAAAAGGTCAGAAAGCTGTGATCGTGAGGGGAGGTGCATGGTTGAAACAAAAACAAAGTAGAGAGGGGTGGAAGAGGAGAATTAAATATGGTCGTAGAGGGAGGCATGATGAAGGAAGGAGATAATTTTATCCGGAGGATTTTTCTGGAAGAACTCAGCAATTGAGTTGTAGGGAGCGAGGGAAGCTCTGGGAAGGTTGTACAGGGGGCAAGCAAGGAGAACGTGATGGATTGTGAGGGTGCAATGGCAATTGTTGCAGAGGGGTTGGGGGAGCCAATAAGGAGGTGGGAGTGGGTGAGATGAGTGTGACCAATTCTAAGACGGGTAATATGAACGTTGTCAATACGAGAGAGGTTGTTGATGGTGGCTTTGATCGGAATTGTGGGCTGGATGACATGGAGTTTGTTATCAATTTGGGACTTCCATGAGGTTTGCCAGCGGTCCCGAACAAGGGAAGCGATAAGCGGTTTGATGTCAGAGAGGGTTTTGGGAAAAGGGGCAGGGAGGAGGGTGAGGGCAAGCTTAGCGGCTGCATCAGCCCTGTCATTACCCGGGATGCCAACATGGCTGGGTATCCAGAAGAAAAGAATACTTTTCCTGCAGAGGGTGGGAGAAAGGAGTTTGCGGAGGAGGAGGTGGCATGTGAGGTTATCCCATTTAAGGTTGAGTAAAGAAGTAAGAACAGCCTTTGAGTCGGAGAAAATAACAAAGTGGCTGAGCGGGGAGTACTCAATAAAGTTGAGGGCAAGGAGAATGGCCTTAGCCTCGGCTGAAAAGATGGATGAGTAGTCGGGAAGTCTGCTACTGAGGGTGATGTCTTGGATGACCGCAGCAGCAGCTGTCTTGTTGCCCTCCTTGGACCCATCAGTATAGATGGAGGTGTAATTTGAGAGTTGGTCTTTGACTTGGTTGTGGAGATTGATGAAGAGGTTAGGATGGGTTTGAGCTTTGTGATGAGTGGAGAGGCCCAGGTGGACAGAAGGGAGGGGGTGGCCCAAGGAGGAAAAGTGGGCCAGGAGAAGGTGCCGAGAGTGGTGGGGTTGATGCCGAGATGGAAGAGGTCTGATTTAATGCGTAAGCTGAAGGGAGGGGATAGGGTTTTAGTCCTATCAAAGAGGGTGGAGAAATTGGGGTACCTAATGAGGTTGTAAACAGGGTTCTGGGTGTTGGTGAGGACCCTAAAAGCATAGGATAGGCTAAGCTTTCTACATCTAAGTAGAAAGGGGGGTTCGTTGGCTTCAACATGAAGGCTGGTGATTGGGGAGGTCCTGTAAGCACCTAGACAAAGCCTGAGGGCTTCATTTTGGATGGTGTTGATGTGGTTGAGGTATGAGTTGTGAGCGACACAGTAGACAATATTGCCGTAGTCAAGCTTGGCACGAATGGTGAGCCTGAAAATTTTGAGGAGAGCAAAGCGGTTCGCACCCCAAGTGGTATTGGAGAGGAGTCTGAGGATGTTGAGGGAGCTGTTGCATTTCAGGTTCAGGTTGGTGATGTGTTGCTTGTAGGTAAGCTTAGGGTCTAGAGTTAGACCCAGAAACTTTGTGTGTTCAACTTTTGGAATGCGATTACCATTGAGCACAAAGTTCGGGTTGGGGTGGAGGTTGTTGAAATGACGAAAGTGCATGCAGACTGTCTCGTCTTTGGAGAATTTAAAACCGTTTTTGTTGCTCCAGTCTTGCAGCAGGTCGAGGCTGGTTTGGAGCCTACTTTCAACAATAGGAAAGCTAGGGGAGGAGTAGAAGATGGTGAAGTCATCCACATATAAGGTACGTTTGATGTTGGGGCCAAGGTTATCCGCGATGTCATTGATGCTCAGGTTGAAGAGAGTGGGAGAGAGGATGCTGCCTTGGGGGACGCCCTCTTCTTGGGGGTACGGGTTGGAGAGGGTGTGGCCAATACGAACTTGGAACCGCCTGGATGAGAAGAAGTTTTGAATAAAGATGGGGAGATGGCCTCTAAGGCCGATGGTGTGAAGTTTGCGGGTAATGCCGTATTTCCAAGTAGTGTCGAAAGCTTTCTCAAGGTCAAAAAATATGGCAATGAGGTGTTCCTTTTTTGCAAAGGATTCCCGGATAGCGGTGTCGAGCGTAATTAACTGGTCTAGGGTATTGCGACGTTTTCGGAAGCCGCTTTGGTCAGGGGAGAGGATTCTGTTGGTCTCAAGAAACCAGTTTAGTCTCTGATTAATGATCCTTTCCATAATTTTACAGAGACAGCAAGTTAGGGCGATGGGGCGGTAGCTGGAAGGGTCGGTACCGTCTTTCCCCGGTTTAAGGACGGGGATGACAATAGCTGTCCTCCATATGGGGGAAAGGAGTGTGAGGTCCAAATGTTGTTGAAGATTGTGAGTAGGGTAATGGTGGCCTTGATGGGGAGGTGTTTCAGGAACTGGTAGGGGATGTTATCTGGGCCCTTGGAGGTACAGCCAGCATCGTGGATGGCTTGGTTTAATTCAGAGAGGGTGAGAGGCGCGTTGTAGCTTTCGGAGTTGTCGGAAGGAAAAGTGATTTTCCGGGCTTCATCAGAAGCTCTTTTGGTTTTGAAGGTATTGGAGTACTTGGTCGAGGATGAGATGTTGCTGAAAGTGGCGGCGAGGTGGTTAACGATGTCCTTTTTTGCGGTGAGAAGGTCACCATTCTGAGAGAGATGGGAGATGGGAGATTTGCCCACTCTGCCGTGGAAGCTGTTAACCATTCTCCAAATCTTCTTTGTGGGGGTGTTGGTGGTGAGAGAAGAGATGAAGTTGTTCCAAGTGTTAGTTTTACTGTCCTTGATAGTGCGTCTGGCCTTGGCACGGCTGATGCAAAAGAGGTTGAGGTTATGGGTGGTCGGGTTAGTTTTGAAGTTCCTGAGGGCTCTTTTCCTGTTCTTGATGGCGGTTTTGCAGTCATCAGAGAACCAGGGGTTGGGGGATGATTTGGGGTTTGGAGGTTTTGGGAATTGAGCAGGTGGCGATGTTGATAAGGATATTACTGAAGTTTGACATGGGTTCCTCATCCTCAAGGAGATGGGGGAGAGGTGTGAGTCACAGAGGGTTTCGAAAAGGGGCCAGTCAGCCTTCTCGAGGTTCCAATTTGGGGTGTGGTCAGTGGGGGTTTGAAGGTTGGAGTGTATAAGAAGAGGGTAATGATCACTACCACAGAGGTCAGCAGTGACTCTCCAGCTAAAATCAGGGAGGAGGTTGGGGGAACAGATAGACAGGTCAATACAGGTAAGGGAACCTGTGGCAGGGTGAAGGTAGGTCGGGGAGTTAGTGTTGAGCAAGGAGAGGCTGTGCTGACGAAGAGTGTTCTCGATGAGCTTGCCTCTGGGGGTGGTGGTAACAGAGCCCCACAGAGGGTTGTGAGCGTTGAAGTCACCAAGAAGGATGAAGGGGGAGGGGAGCTGAGAGATGAGGTTGTTAAGGCTGGTTGGCTGAATGTTGGTGTTGGGGGGGGGGGGAGATAGATATTGCAAAGAGTGAAAGTTTTGTGGAGGGAGATAGATATACAGATGGCCTGAAGGTCGGTGTGCACTTGAACAGGGCTGTGCGGGATATCGTGTCTTACGAGAATGGAGACGCCCCCACAGGCCCTGTCGGCGTCCACTTGATGTTTGTGATAGCAAGCGAAGTTGTTGAGGGAGTAATGGTCGGTGGTTTTCAAGAAAGTTTCTTGTAGGCAGAAGACGACCGGGTTGAAGGTGGTGACCAGAAGGTCAATTTCTTCAGAATTGGCCTTAAGGCTCCTTATGTTCCATTGTATGATGTTGAGAATGTTATTTCTATCGTTTATGTTGCACGCCATAAGGAGGCAAAGGGTTATCTTGAGGAGGATCTGTTCGGTCTGAGTTGGTTAATTTTCTCTTTGGATTTGTCCCTATTTCTTTGGGAACGGTTATTTTTGAAAGTTGGACGAGAAGTATGTTCGGTAACCGAACAATCCATGTTCTCTTCCGTGTCATTAGTGTGGGTGTGTGTTTGGATGGTGGACTGTTTGTTTATTGGTTGTTTCTTGGTTTGTTGCTTGTTGATTGGGTGACTGTTACTGTTAGCCACGTTGGCTTGAGTTTGTTGTTTGTTGGCATTAGATGTGTTGACGTAGGGGATGGCGGAAGTCTTTGAGGAGGAAGGAAGGTTAGGGGGAGAAGTGGTGGTGGTGGAGGTGGAGGTCGTTTGGGTAGTAGGTGTGGATTGTTTGTTGTCAATGGTGATGGGCTTAGGACTTGGTAAGAAGAGCCAGGTGAGGTCTGTTTGGGTATGCGAGTCAGTTTTTTTTGTGTTAGGGGGGGCATTATTGGTGTTGGAGGAGACTACGCTCGAGTAGGATGGTTTAGTGTGCAGTGAAGCGAGAAATTGCTTCCTGGCCTCTGGGTATGTGATGTTGGGGTTAAGGGATTTTAGTTTGGTTATTTGTTTTTCTTGGAGCCAGGTGGGGCAGTCTTTAGAGAAGGAGGGATGGTTTGCTGGATGGGTACCGCTGCAATTCGTGCAGTGTGGGGTGCTGGTGCAGGAGGTGCTGTCATGGTCTAGGGCTCCACAGTTGCCACAGCGCGCTTGGCTGCGGCAGGAGCTTTTCCCATGACCATACCTCTGGCACTTATGGCAACGGAGGGGGTTTGGGATGTAAGGGGTGATCCAGATCCCTGGATCTGACCACACCTCTACTGTAGTTTAGGGAACGGTGGGGGGTGACAGTAACGTCGATACCTGTATTTGCTAGGGTTTTATTCTTGAGGAGGGTGGTAGCTTGAGTATCTCTGGTGCAGTGCACCAGGAGATCGCCGGATCTGAGAGTGGAGACTTTAGGGAGGGTGCCGACAAGGCCTTGGAGTGCCTTGTGGATTTGGAATGGGGAAACTTTCTTGAAACTATCTTCTTTATTTGTGGCCTGTATTATAAGGATTTTAGGGATTGGGGCTGAATAATGGTTAACAGTGGTAGTAGGTGGGTCACGGGGAGGGAGGGTCAAGATCAAGGCAAAAGCGTTTTGTCATCGTAAAAAAAAACCAAGGGCCGAGACTCAAGGCAGCTAGAAAATAAGTCGCGGAACTACTATATTAGGACCGCTATACTTGTAGCGAAGGCGCGAAAAGTCTGGTCAGAACGAAAAGGAACAAAAGGGAAAATATAAAAGGAAACGATCTCACCGAGAACAAAAGCCCATCCACAGAGAAAAAAAATCCTGAAAATGATGATATAAAACAAAATTTGTGCAAAACCGTAAAGTGAAAAAGTGCCTATAATTGGCATTAGACCTGAAAATATTAAGAAAGAAAAGAATCAGATAGAAGTCAAAATTCGTTTTCAAAATGTTGAAATTTGTCATGCAATTGTGTTTGGTAGGAACAGATTTCTTACGCAAGCGTCGTGTTAGCATAGAATTGGATCGTTGCCAGGTGAAAGCTGGTGGAGTTATAGTTCCAATTGGGTTGGGTGTTAAGCCTTTGCCACAAATATGTGATGTTTTAATTGCTGATACAGTTCAAATTGAGGGTCACCATGAAGCCCTCATTAAAGCATATCTTAATAATGTTGGTCTTGATGACAATTCTGAATCATGTATTTTCCATGAAGGAGTATTTGAGGGGAATCTAGATCATTCAAACAATAATGATATTGTTATTGCAAGAGTATTGGTTAATGCTATTGAAAATATAGTGCCTTTGCGGTTAATTAACCTTTCGCCTACCCCCTTACACTTTATCAGGGTATGAAAGTAGGGAAGTTATATTCGTTGCTCTCTGAAGAGTTACACAGTAAAGATGATTATGGTTACCATATACTTCAAGAGCAGGATAAATGCCTACACACTGTTAATTCTATATCTAAATTTAAGCCAACTAAAATCAGCCAGTGTTCCACTGGGAGTAAATTGTTTGATTTAGAAGGTCTAAATATAGATTCTGAACAAAAGAATAATTTAGTGGAGTTGTTAGATGAATTTACAGATATTTTCTCCACTGGTCCTGATGATATTGGCAGGACCAGTCGTGTTTTATATCAAATTGACACTGGGAATGAGTTCCCTATTCATGAGCGACCGCGGCGTTTACCCTACCACCGCCGAGAGGAAGTGAAGACCCATTTGGAGAAATTGAGTACCCAGGGGGTTATCCAACCTTCCACAAGTCCGTGGGCTGCCCCTATTGTCCTTGTTGGGAAGGAAGACGGCACAACAAGATTTTGCATTGACTATCGAAGACTCAACAAATTGACCAAGAAGGATGCCTACCCCCTCCCACGTATTGATGACACATTAGACCAGATGTCTGGAGCGACTCTGTTTTCAACTCTCGATCTTGCGAGCGGCTATTGGCAGGTAGAGCTCGACCCCTCTGCTCAGGAGAAGTCAGCATTCGTCACTTGTCATGGTCTTTACGAGTTTAATGTTATGCCTTTCGGGATGTGTAACGCCCCCGCAACGTTTCAGAGGTTAATGGAGAGTGTCCTTAATTACGAATTCTGTCTTGTATATCTTGATAATGTTATTATTTTTAGTACAAATTTTGATGATCACTTATTTCGACTTAGGGAAGTTTTCCTTAGATTGGGAAATGCAAATTTGAAATTAAAACCTTTAAAGTGTAAACTTCTGCAGAAGCAGGTAGAATATTTAGATCATGTTATTTCAGATAAAAGGAGTTATGACTGACTCTGCTAAAATTTGTAGCATTAAAAATTGGCCAACTCCGACCAATGTCAAAGAATTAGGAAGTTTTCTTGGCTTAGCAACTTATTACAGAAGATTTATAGAAGGTTTTTCAGAAATTGCTTCCCCCTTGAACAAATTGTTAAGCAAACAGTCAAAATTTGTTTGGAATGAAATTTGTCAAAATTCCTTTGAGAAATTAAAAGTCTGTCTTTCGACAACACCCATCTTGTCATATCCACAATTTGACAAGCCATTTATCCTTGACACTGATGCAAGTGACTTTGGGATTGGTGCTGTGTTATCTCAAAAGGGTGATGATGGCATTGAAAGGGTCATTGCCTTTGGGAGTAGATCAATGACTAAGCCTGAAAGAAAATATAGTGTGACTAGAAAAGAGATGTTGTCATTAGTTTATTTTTGCAAATATTTCCGACATTACTTATTAGGACATCATTTTACTGTTAGAACAGATCATGGTGCTTTGAAGTGGTTACAAAGTTTTAAAGAAGCAGAAGGTCAAGTTGCCAGATGATTAGAACAATAAGCTGAGTTTGATTTTGTTGTAGAGCATCGTGCTGGTAAACATCATGATAATGCTGCCGCATCGAGGTTACCACCTTCTGGCCAGAACACATTTGTCATTTCAAGAGTGTCAAGCAAAATCAATTCAAATTGGTCTCCAAATTATACCAGTGATGATTTGAGGAAGTTACAAATAGCAGACCCTGCATTGGAAGTTATTATTGAGTGGCTTGAAAAGTTCACTGAACAACCTTCAAATTCAGAAGTTCAGGGTGCTTCCAAAGTTGTGAAGAATTTATGGTCCCAGTGGGAAAGACTTGTTTTGAGAGATGGAGTTTTATACAGGAAATGGTTTTCTGACCAGAACAATAGTTTATGGTTTCAACTTGTGGTTCCATCAGCTATGATTAATGAAATTCTTTTAATTTACCATGACACTCAAACTTCAGGTTATTTAGGAGTGACTAAAACAATTAAGAAAATTAGGGAAAGATTTTATTGGTATGGTCTCAGGTGGGATGTGGAAGATCACTGTAGGTCATGTGAAGAATGTTCAAAAAGGAAAAGACCACTTAAAAATGCTAAAGCTCCTTTGAAAACAAGTAAAGTTGGTTATCCTTTTGAAAGAGTGGCTATTGATATAATGGGACCCATTCCCAAAACTGATAATGATAATCGTTACATTGTTGTAATTGTTGACTATTTTACGAAATGGGCTGAAGCTTTCCCTATGCCAAATCAAAATGCATCGACTATTGCTCAAATTCTTGTGGATAATTTTATTTGTCGATATGGTGCACCAGATTATATTCATACAGACCAAGAAAGAAATTTTTAGTCCGAGCTTTTTACAGACATTTGTAAACTTTTTGATATTTAAAAGACAAGGACTACCCCATACCATCCACAGTCAGATGGGTTGGTTGAGAGAGCGAATAGAACAATTAAAGCTATGCTGTCAATGTTGATTTCTGACAATCAAAAAGATTGGGATGTAATTTTGCCTAAAGTAATGTGTGCTTATAGGTCTAGTGTACAAGAAACTACAAATTATACTCCATACTATCTCATGTTTGGAAGAGAAGTTCAATTACCTGCTGACATAATGTTCAATAGATGTAAACAGAATCCTAAAGCTTTTAGTGAACTGAGTTGAAACAGAACTTTGAAAATACTTATGACAAAGTCAGAGAGAATATGAAATTTAAACTAAAGAGGCAAAAAGAATTTTATGATAGGAAACAACATGGTCAACCGTATGTTGTTGGTGATTTCGTGTGGCTTCATGTGCCTCATGTTCGAAAAGGTATTTCGGCAAAACTTGCTTCGCCTTGGAAAGGACCATATAGAGTAATAAAGAAATTATCTGACTTGGTTTATACAATTCAACATGTAAACTAGAACGGTAAATACCGTCATGGTTCGCATGCCCATGCAAATTGACACCCATATCATATGATCATGCCAATTATTAAAATGGCATCTCACACTTAAGTCCCACATGGCATCCTATGTCCCACATGGCATCCCACCCCATGTCCCACATGGCAAGCCACCCCATGTCCCACATGGCATCCCACCCCATGTCCCACATGGCAACCCACCTCATGTCCCACATGGCATCTCACTCCATGTCCCACATGGCATCCCACCCCATGTCCCACATGGCATCCCACCCCATGTCCCACATGGCATCCCACTCCATGTCCCACATGGCATCCCACCCCATATCCCACATGGCATCCCACTCCATGTCCCACATGGCATCCTACCCCATGTCCCACACGACATCCCATCCCATGTCCCACATGGCATTCCAACATATCTCCCACATGGCATTCCACCCCATGTCCCACATGACATCCCATGTCCCACATGGCATTCCATCATATGTCCCACAAGGCATCCCATCCTATGACCCACATGGCATCCCACCCCATGTCCCACATGGCATCCCACCCCATGTCCCACATGGCATCCTACCCCATGTCCCACACGACATCCCATCCCATGTCCCACATGGCATTCCACCAAATCTCCCACATGGCATCCCACCCCATGTCCCACATGACATCCCATGTCCCACATGGCATTCCATCATATGTCCCACAAGGCATCCCATCCTATGACCCACATGGCATCCCACCCCATGTCCCACATGGCATCCCACCCCATGTCCCACATGGCATCCTACCCCATGTCCCACACGACATCCCATCCCATGTCCCACATGGCATTCCACCAAATCTCCCACATGGCATCCCACCCCTTGTCCCACATGGCATCCCACCCCATGTCCAACATGGCATCCCACTCCTTGTCCCACATGGCATCCCACCCCATGTCCCACATGGCATCCCACTCCATGTCCCACATGACATCCTACCCGATGTCCCACACGACATCCCATCCCATGTCCCACATGGCATTTCACCATATCTCCCACATGGCATCCCACCCCATGTCCCACATGACATCCCATGTCCCACATGGCATCCCATCATATGTCCCACAGGGCATCCCATCCTATGACCCACATGGCATCCCACCCCATGCCCCACATGGCATCCCACCCCATGTCCCACATGGCATCCTACCCCATGTATCACATGACATCCCATGCTATGACCCACATGGATCCCATCCTACATGTGT
>JAIGNY010001697.1:0-23279 GCA_020152595.1 Chiridota heheva | reverse complement strand
AGTCAAACCATGTCCAAAATACATTTTTTGCGTGGCTTAAAGATATGCTCTGTGGGGCTGCCCGTTTATTTTGTACCTATGAAAATGAATATACATATTGAGCAAATCTATACATATAGCAGGTATAGTTCATTGTTTAATTTGAATTTCATCGACCTGTGTATATACGTCAGTCCAGAAGCATGTACTAATAAGAACATTTATAACACACGAGAATATTGAAGTCATGCAGCCATATTGTTCAGATGTTGCGATAAGATGTCCTAGTTTCTAAGTTATGTACCTGTTGATATTAAAAATCATTCTGTTGAAAAACATTTAAATTTTCAAAATGGCCGTTTTGCGCCTAAAAGCTTAGCTCTATTGTTTATTTTTTGAATATTCGAAAACGGCGTGGTGAACATATCAAGCGGGAGTGGAAAAGTTGTCGCCATGACAGTAATGAAGGTATTTTTCATGAGTTTTAAGTTTCCCCTAGCAAAGATATTTTTCCCAGACGTATTTCAAATTTGAAATATGTAACATTGCATAAAGCTTTAACGTTAGGATAGCAAAGGATCATGGGAAATATTACAAAATGGCGAATTACATGTAGCAAAATGTTCCCATTTTTAGGAAAATTTATGTTCCTATCAATAGGCATGCTCCCGGTCTGTATGTATGACGAGAATTACAAAACAGACAATTGACACATTAAAGAGCATATTAACATTAAAGATGTCATTGATTGTTATGAATCTGGTCCACAAATTTGAAGAATAATGATGAAGTCATTGTTGTTCAATTTAGTCATTCTATTGCTTCAACAAATCAAACACATGTAAGACCTCTTTTACAATAGTGAATTTTTGTTGTTTGTAATGATCCTTTTTCATGTGGGCCGGAAGTCTGCAACAATCTCATATTGGGTTAACAACACTAAGCTGGCATTCACTTTCTGAATTTAGACTGTTGGATGGGAAATGGATGAATACCGGATTTTCACACTCCTCCTTCCGAGAAGTGATCAGACAATCAGATAAGGTGGACGAGCCCTACCGTAGGGTGGACGAGCCCTACCGTCAGGACTGCCATTGATTCACCCTCCTCTTTCTGAGAAGTGCTCAGACAATCAGATAGGGTGAACGAGCCCTACCGTCAGGACTGCCATTGATTCACCCTCCTCTTTCCGAGAAGTGATCAGACAATCAGATAGGGTGGACGAGCCCTACCGTCAGGACTGCCATTGATTCACCCTCCTCTTTCCGTGAAGTGATCAGACAATCAGATAGGGTGGACGAGCCCTACCGTCAGGACTGCCATTGATTCACCCTCCTCTTTTCGAGAAGTGTTCAGACAATCAGATAGGGTGGACGAGCCCTACCATCAGGACTGCCATTGATTCACCCTCCTCTTTCCGAGAAGTGATCAGACAATCAGATAGGGTGGACGAGCCCTACCGTCAGGACTGCCATTGATTCACCCTCCTCTTTCCGAGAAGTGATCAGACAATCAGATAGGGTGGACGAGCCCTACCATCAGGACTGCCATTGATTCACCCTCCTCTTTTCGAGAAATGATCAGACAATCAGATAGGGTGGACGAGCCCTACCGTCAGGACTGCCATTATTTCACCCTCCTCTTTCTGAGAAGTGCTCAGACAATCAGATAGGTGGACCAGTCCCGTCAGGACCGAGAAGTCAGACAATCAGATGACTGCCATTGATTCACCCTCCTCTTTCGAGAAGTGATCAGACAAACAGATAGGTGGACGAGCCCTACCATCAGGACTGCCATTGATTCACCCTCCTTTCCGAGAAGTGATCAGACAAACAGATAGGGTGGGAGTGGACTGCCATTGATTCACCCTCCTCTTGAGAAGTGATCAGACCGAGTCCTACCATCAGGACTGCCATTGATTCACCCTCCTCTTTCCGAGAAGTGATCAGACAATCAGATACAGGGTGGACGAGCCCTACCGTCAGGACTGCCATTGATTCACCCTCCTCTTTCCGAGAGTGAGCCGACAATCAGATAGGGTGGACGAGCCCTACCGTCAGGACTGCCATTGATTCACCCTCCTCTTTCCGAGAAGTGATCAGACAATCAGATAGGGTGGACGAGCCCTACCGTCAGGACTGCCATTGATTCACCCTCCTCTTTTCGAGAAGTGATCAGACAATCAGATAGGGTGGACGAGCCCTACCGTCAGGACTGCCATTGATTCACCCTCCTCTTTCCGAGAAGTGTTCAGACAATCAGATAGGGTGGACGAGCCCTACCGTCAGGACTGCCATTGATTCACCCTCCTCTTTCCGAGAAGTGATCAGACAAACAGATAGGGTGGACGAGCCCTACCGTCAGGACTGCCATTGATTCACCCTCCTCTTTCCGAGAAGTGATCAGACAATCAGATAGGGTGGACGAGCCCTACCGTCAGGACTGCCATTGATTCACCCTCCTCTTTCCGAGAAGTGATCAGACAATCAGATAGGGTGGACGAGCCCTACCGTCAGGACTGCCATTGATTCACCCTCCTCTTTCTGAGAAGTGTTCAGACAATCAGATAGGGTGGACGAGCCCTACCGTCAGGATAGCCATTGAACATCCCCATCCGATGGACCATGTGTGTCACCTAACTATTGGGCTACATTTTACGGCGGTAGATAATGTAACCGAACTATACTTTAAGTATCTTAATTTGTCAAAGATCTTCTGTATATTAGATTTTATTAATAACAGTTGGTAAGAAAACCATTACTAGAGGAAATGACGTTAGAATATATGGGGTCCAGGGGCGTAGCCCTAATAGTCGTACGGCTTGCGTGCTCTTGATGATCCAAAATGCAATAAATGCTGAAAACTTAAATGTTTAGGAATACGTGTGGACACAGTTTCAACGGTTCAATTGATGAAAAATTAAAATCAAAATTTGAATTTTCAATGAAAGCATTGAATCAAACTTAGCAATCCATGGATATAATGCTAATCAAAGAAAATTTTCATTGCATGGTAAAGAACTTTTAGAGTTCTGTGATTTTTTAGATTTTATGATTCGTTTTGAGAAGATAATCACTAGTAAGTAGCAATTGTTAACTTTACATAAAAGCAGAATAATGCACTTTTTGTTATCTGTGATTTTGAAAATTGTATAATTCGTTTTAAAAAGATAATTACTGTTCAATTGTTAACTTAAGATGGGTGCCTCAGGCGATGCGGTATAGTTGTCCTCACTTAGTGTTGTTCTCCAATTACCAGTCCGGTCTACGCTCCCGATCGGGATATATCTCGTTTGGGAGATCGAGACATGCGCACGGTGACCATAATCATCTCATCACCTACATATACATATATGTGGGGATGAGATATTGTATTCACTTTGCTGTATAAGGGCGTTTCAGTTGACGTCATGAGGTCACGTGACTTTGTTTACATCGCCATTTTGTTAGGCGAGAACGATCGTCTGCCGTACACTTATTGCTGTCTTATTTAGACTTACAAAAGCTTGCATGTTGTTGTATAAGATAATTATGCCGGAATCGTGGTATGCCGTTGGTTGCACTAATAGATGTGTGCCGGGGAATAAAAAGACGTTTTCTTGATTTCCATCTGATCCTGATCGACGTTCGAAGTGGGTTCCTGCCGTAGGCCTACGACGCAACGTCTTTCAACCTTCGGTTCACACTAGGATTTGCAGCGAGCACTTTATATCAGGTATGTAGGCTTTGTCTGAGTATAACGAACAATCAGATGACATCCACTTAAAAGCTACTCTTCGTATGCCCGGTGAATATATAAAACGTTAGGAAAACATGAAAACAAAATCGCCACCGTTAACAAAAACAATCAAATACGCTGAACTGGTACTGGTAGATTAACAGGCAGTATATTTGTTGTACGTGTGATGTGACTGAGCTGTGTGAAAACGCATGAAACGCAACAACGCTTTTCCGGCAAAATGGCTTACAGATGAGTTAGAGCTGTAGAGTCACGTGATGAAATCCCTCTATTGGCTAATAACTGTCAATACCTCATATATTACATGGCCACTCCCTTGATATCAGGGGGGCTGATACTGATGGGGCCTACCAGGGGTCTCATATGATAGCCCCATAATAAGGATTAAGGGTCATAAGTATTTGGAACTAGACAAAATTTGGTAATATTTGCGTCTGTCCGTGGGTTTGTGCGTGTGTGTGAAGGGTGGGGGTGTGCGTGTGTGCGTATACAACAATTAATTTTGTGTCGCTCATAACTTAAAAACTAAAATACAAACATAAACCAAAATTGGTAGACGGATACCCCTGATTTGAAACATTTTGTTTCCAAGGTTTTGGGTACAAAGGTCAAAATTTAAAGGTCACAGGTTCAGTGTTCATTCATTTATCGGCTGGGGCGCTCAGATGAAGGAGCCAAAGCTACCCGTATCGAATTAAGTCATGCACTGTGTTGCCTCCGAAACAATCCCGGAGCCAGAGAAAGGTATGTAGAATCATTCAATCTGAGGCCTATTTACACAAAAATTGTCCGATTACTTATTGTTTCGTATTATATAGTTTTCATTTACCGGAAGATGATCGCTTTAGCCATTATCACCTTTCATTAAAAACTAAAATCTCGAACTTCAAGTTAACCGATGTCCTTTTCCTCATGGCTAGCCTAACAATAGTAGCCTTAGCCTAGGCTAATTGAATTTACGTTACTGTGTAGCAGTACTACTAACATTAAATTAACTTAGGCTAGACCTAGCTTCGGCTAGTAGCGGTAGTCTACTGTACTCCCAGTTGTTGTTTATCTCATGTTTATCATAGCTTTGCTGCTTTACAGGGCGGCCGCCATGCCCTCCGTGGGCCCGCTCTTCCCCCTGGGGTCCGCCCTGCCACTCATGAGAAAAACATTAAAAAAAAAAAAAAAAAAATGTTTTTTTTATATTTTAAATTTAATATTCCTAATTAACCTCATAAATGAAATACCTTACATGGATACAGAACACAGAATGATGGCATAGTAAGCGATTGTCCTGTTTGGCTCATGAATGGTCCTTATCAATCAGAATAGTTTCATTCTGAGATTATAGCTAAAATCCCAGAGCTTCTTCAGCAGTGGGTTGAGCCTTAAGGGGGCCCAGGACTCTATGCCAAAGACGCGGCACTTTGCGCACGCATTAGTGTGCCCCTCAACAAGTCTAGCACCTGCTCCCTTTTTAAAATCAAGCTAGCGAACTGATTATTCAAATCAAACATGTCAAGACAAAACATCTTACTTGTCCAAAATGAGTAATTTATTTCGTGGTTTATATGAAGGCATAAAACAGTATAAGTTTACCAACCGTTGTATTCCCTATGCAGTATTTTAAAATCAAGACAATCATAAATTAATTTTTGCCAAATGGGCAGAAATTTATTTTTATTTTCCAAACAATTGTAATAGGCCCTAGTGTTTTATCTCACCTGCAAAGCAGAATGAAGAGACATAGGGATCATCCTGTTGTCGTCAGCTCATAACTTTTAAGCTATGGTGTACATTCATGTAACTTAATATGATTGAGGGGAAGGGGGAGGGTTGTGCGCGGCTACTAATAAGCTTATTTGCATAACAATTAAAATATTTGTATCTATGATATCTTTTAAATTAAAGTGGATGTAGGAATTTGTTTGCACAAATGATCGTATATGTGAAGAGCATTGTCTACACTTGAAGGTTGAGGATATTAAGTAGGTTGTTTGCATATCAATAGACTTTCGTACAAATTATTTAACATAAGATAATAACATGGTGCAGTGGTAGATGGCATTGGTACTGTTCAGTTGAGCATTATTTAAGAGTTGTACTACAGTACTGTATGTGCATACTAATTAGCTGATTTGTATAACAATGAAAATATTTGTATCTATGATATCACTGATATTAAAGTGCGTGGTGATTTTGTTTACACAATCAATCATATGTGAAGAGCGTTGTCCTTACTTATATGATGAGGTGTAGTGGGCATATCAAGTAGGTTATTTGCATATCAAAAGTGTTTTGGAACAGTTTTAGCCAGGTCAGATATGTATGGTTGGGGATTGTTTTTGCATTAATAAATTACCAGGCTCGATGCTTACAAATTGCCAACCCATGATAATGAAAATCTTAACACTTTTTTATAATCTATGTAATATGTTACTTATAAAAACATGTATTGTTACTAATTGTAAAATGAGAAAATCACAAATATATGGGAGGTGAGACTTACTATTAAACTTAACATTTCTAGTTTTTGTTAAGTATAATAATGTGCATTTTCAAAGTATACAATATTTTGGTGTACAATTCATGGGACTACATATTTGTCACTGTTGGGTAGTCACTTTGAAAAGTACTCAGTACTTTGGTAATACCCGTCTGTACCATTCAGTAGTACAGTAGCAGTACTGTACCAAAAATGTACCATTAATGTATTTATGCCAGTAAATATCTCAAGAACTGTGCAGTGGATATATGTCATACTTGGTATATGGATGTTTTGTGATCTGTAGATGATCCCTATTGTTTGTGGTGCTGATGTCATAAATAATAATAAGAAGGCAGGACTAACTGAAATTATTTTTATGCTCATACTATATTTCCACAAACCCATGTTGAATTTAAATCAAACCTGGTATGATGCTGGGGTGTTGATAAAAGCAAGGATGATACAGGATCATAGATTGTTGAGTTGTTGACTTCATTATTTACACAGGCGGAGCCAAATACAATTTTTCATTGGTTGTTGTAATTGTGGCTTATAGTTAAGGCAAAAACCTTAACACTTAAACAAGCAACAGTATATACACAAATTACATGTTCCAGTATGATAATACGATAAAGAAAATTGCTTCTAATCCAAAGTTAGCATTGGAACTGTGTGAGATTTCTCCCTCTAGTGTTCTTTGCCTTCCAATATAGCAACTTAAAATTGTAATGGCATTTTGCAACCATTCAACAAAGTTTATCTCTAATCCTTTGGATCTCTGGTTTCTTAGCAATGTTTGTTTATTTCGAATGGCTACAAACAACACACCAACAGCATTTATGAGACCATGGAGATACTATTTGGAATAGTATCTCCATGGTGAGACAGATTACTGAAATAATTGTGACAAGGGAAAACAAATGGTGCAAAAAATAGAACAGAGCTAGCAAGTTTTACACTCTGGATAATAAACAAAGAAATAACTGATATTGGATACTTTCATTTCACTGTTTTCAAAATAAATAGCTTACCCCAAAGTTGGTTGGGTGGGATATATATTCTGCTAGTAGCACTGAAGCTATGAGATTTGGGTATTAGTGAATTGTGGTTAATTAATTTCTGGTTATTTTCTTATACACACAGATGCCCATCAGGATATGAACACCCAGGATCCAGAATCTCAGTCCATGGAAGGTGATGGAACAATCCAAACCGAAGGCAATTCCCAATAAGACTTATATTCCCAACAAGTGATTACTGAATGGAAAGAAAGTGAAGCACGAAAAAAGGTTATTACTTACAAAAATACTGTGTCAAAACATGGAGATACTAATAAGGAAATAATATCTTTATGGTCAAAACCTGCCTATCAAGTCAATGATTTATCTTAAAGTGGTGTGTGAATTGCAGAGTTTGTAAATCTTTTTTTTTATTTATATAATATATATATATATATATATATATATATGTATATATATATATATATATATATGTATATATGTATATATAGATATTTTGTTCTGTTGCATTATATTTAGTTATAAATAGTTAAGGATCAAGTGTCAATTCACATAATGTTATTTCTGGATATGATATTTTTATAACTTAAGGGATGAGACATTAATGCTTACTTATATTTGTGTTCAAAGCGTATGTTGTAGATGTGACAGGTGTTGTGGGGTTTGCATTTGACATAATAAGCTGACGGAAATGCTCGCTGTGGGGTTTTGTGACGGCTGACACATTTTTGGAATATGCCAGTACTCGTAGTATAGCATAGCATAGCAAGGTTTAACGGCCCAAAATTATCTAGTGCTGGATATTATATCAAGATGGCCACGGCCTTTGATAACCAGTTGTGAACTCACTGGTTGCAGACCCACCGGGATTCAAACCCGGGACGTGTACTTGAGTGGACAAAGCACTAACTACTACACCACTGAGGTCTGTGGTATGATGACTACAAATACTGGTGGATTTTACACAAAAACGAAGAAGATGAAGAGATAACATAGTCATAAGATTGGAGAAACCAAGAGTAATATTTGTTGTGCATCAAAACAATTCTATTTTTCTACTGCTCAAGATGTATCTACACTAGAGCTGTGACCGTTCAGCGTGTACACGCTACATGCTCGCAAATCTTGTAAACGATTACTAAATACTTCATTGCGAGTAATCGTTTTTCATAGTCAGTCTTGCCGTTGAAAATCAATATTGAAAGTCATGATTCAAATCACACACATCGGCTGACAAAATTCCAATCAATGACTTTTTTAAAAACTAAACTCGATTAGCATAATCCTTTTTAAATGTGCGAATCACAAATGCAGTAATCACCAATGAATGGGGATATTATGCACTTTGATTTCGCCGAAATCTTAGTAATCTAACTTGTAAAATGCACCGCGAATGTGCCGCAGTAAACAGTGAAACTAACAATAGGCCTAAGGTTAGGCCACAAGGCTTAAGTTAAAAATGAAAATGAAAAATTGTAATTGAGTCAAATAAATTTTGAAAGAAAGAAAAAAAATTGCATAATAAACAAACAGAAAAAGGTTTTAACAGAGCTGAAATTCTGCATGCGTTGCAAAGATGGCGGCCATTTTTTGAGAGGACTGATATTTAGAACTTCTTAGGGTGGTGGCGTAGTTTTGAAATGTTTTACGGCGAGGTATCATAGGCCTAGTATGCAAGATTTTTACAGAAGAACTTTGAAAGCAGTAGCGAATAGGACAAAAAAGTTATGCCATGTTGAGTGTAAATGACATTGAAAGGAAGTTATCTGTTCTTTCTAAACTTAATTTCCATTCATATTTTCCATAAAACTGATAATTTATACTGTAGAAGTAAACTTTTTACGATTTGGAAAACAAAAATCAGTGTTTATTTGGGCAATGGAGTCAGTACTTTTGCCATACTGCTTGCACGATTTTTTTACTTTGCCTTGTAGTTTTGAGCAATTGGTGTTTTCCAAAATTACGGTACTAAACTCGTGTACACGATACACGCTCGCTTTTTTGGCGTGTACACGTTTACTAAAATCCCTAAACGTTCACAGCTCTACTTAAAATCACACATTTTTGGTATGATATGATCAAAACAACATATTTTAACCTCTTACACATAGGTATATTTGCATGTACATTAGTAATAACATCATTTGATAGTTTAAAGCTAATCATTTAATATGAATTATGACTGAAGCAAACTGTGTGATGCCATTATTGTTACATGTTTTGTAAGTGGTGACAAACTGTTTTGTAAAAGATGTAAATGGTGACAAACTTGCCATTTCTATAATTGTGTGTCAAAAGATGTAAGTGATGACAAACTTGATTTCAAACTTGATGTAAGTGGTGACAATTTCTATAATTGTGTGTCAAAAGATGTAAGTGGTGACAAACTTGCAATTTCTATAATTGTGTGTCAAAAGATGTAAGTGGTGACAAACTTGCCATTTCTATAGTTGTGTGTAAAAAGATGTAAGTGATGACAAACTTGCCATTTCTATAATTGTGTGCAAAAGATGTAAGTGGTGACAAACTTGTCATTTCTATAATTGTGTAAAAGATGTAAGTGGTGACAAATTTGCCATGTCTATAATTGTTATTAAAAAGATGTAATAACAAATTTATATATATAATTTTAAGTACTTGCTACCTATTCCTCACCAATTTCCTCAGGTATGTACAGTATATCATTTACATCAACACTTCATGGTATCAAAGTATTCAGACTTCACATTGGAGTTTTTAATTCAATGAAGTAACATGAAACTTATATTTAATTAAATTACCAGTAAAAAGTTATTGTGAAGTTCTTGCTAACATGTTAATTACATGCATCTTATATTGTCATGCTGTAAACTGTATGTACCTTAAAGTTGCAAATACCATTTTATTGTTTTATTGTAAGAAAAATATTTAGCGCTTTGTCAAGTTTGTGCCATTTATTGCTCGCTCACCTTTCATAAGTACAGTGACAGTATATTTATTGTTGAATAATTAATCACTTTTTAATTTGTGACTGGAAGTTTACACTAGATGGAGTGACAAAATATGGAAAATGTGTTCTGTTCTGGGATAGCTTAATATTCATGGTGCTTACACTGTAAATTATAGTTTTTATGCAATTTTACATTTGTTTATTAGGTACTTTTATGCAAGTTTACATTTGTTAACACCATCCAAAATAAAGCCCTCGGGCTTTGTTTGGGTTCCTACAGGACCTCCCCAATCACCAGCCTTCATGTTGAAGCCAACGAACCCCCCTTTCTACTTAGATGTCGAAAGATTACCTCTCCTATGCTTTTAGAGTCCTCACCAACACCCAGAACCCTGTTTACAACCTCATTAGGTACCCTGATTTCTCCACCCTCTTTGATAGGACTAAAACCTTATCCCTCTCTTCAGCTTACGCATTAAATCAGACCTCTTCCATCTCGGCATCAACCCCGCCACTCTCAGCACCTACTCCTGGCCCACTTTTCCTCCTTAGGCCACCCTCTGTAACAATTTCCACTGCACCCTCACAATCCATCACGTTCTCCTTGCTTGCCCCTGTAAAACCTTCAAAGAGCTTTCCTCGCTCCCCACAACTCAATTGCCGAGTTCTTCCAGAAAAATCCTCTGGATAAAATTATCTCCTTCCTTCATCATGCTGTCATGGTTCAATGCTGTTTTTAGTTTTTAGAGGTTTTGTATAATGCAAAAGTTTTAAGTTGCATGATACATTATGATTGAATATTAATAAGATATGAGTAAACAAATAAAGAGTTTAATGCTGCTCTTGCATTCCAATTAAATGTTAAGCAGCAGGGTCCTTTATGGGTATTTTCAGGTCTTGATATTTAGGATATGGTACATATGTCATTATTGCCATAGTTGGTATTACAGTGACCTTACAATTGCTTTGTAGTTAATTGGTAGTCAGTGTGTATGAAGTGTTTTCAAGTGATATTGGATTCTATAATGAATTTAAGATATCTGCAAAGTAAAAAAAAACCTCTTCCAACTCAATTTTCCTTTAGTTTCTATTTTGCAGGAATGGTTGGTGTTACTGAAATTTCATTACTTTATGAATGTAGAGAGTTAACAGATTTGAGTATGGACTCATATATTTTAAGCTATATCTTTCATTACTATTTAGGTGTTTCTATCAATTAAGGTGCTTCCAAAATTGTATGCAAATATAATGTTTGGTCTGTAATGTTTGTTATTTGTGTGCCACAAGTTTATATCTTAATTTTCATTAATATTAAGGTTCATTTTTATTACGTTGATTAGAAAGGCAATGTTTTATGTAAAAGAACTTTCGTTATTTAAGTGTTTTGTTTTTAATGTTGGAAATGCTTTTATTTTCAACGGTTTATATGAGAAAGAAATGTAAAGATTTGAATAAATTGCTGAAATGAAAAGCTTTTGTCATTTCAAATTTTGATTGTACAGTCTCTTTAATTTGAAGGTAGCATCCATTTTATTAAGTCACACATTGATCAGTCATAAGTTTTTAAGCCACAACATGTGCACTATATACTGTATGTTCCTTTGCCCTGATATCAAATGCACATTTCCTTCATTATGCACTTGTCAATTGTGTGACTCACCCCTACACCCCCGGACAAGGCGAGTCATTGCACCAAGGTGGGTGGACAAAACATGTACATTGATGCACCCCTCATGTGACTGACATTTTTTTGTGAAATGACTTTCCCAAATCACTCACATCTGTGCAAAGTCAATAGGTCTGAAATAAATTGACCCACCTCAAGAGTCACTCTGGTGACTGACAATTTGGTACAATGACGCACATGTGAGTCACTATTTCATATGTCAATGACTCACCTTTGACTGCCATTGCTGGGGGTAGTAGTGGTCAGTCATATAACTGACAAGTACATTATGCCCGTTGTCCAACTAAAACAAAAATATTGTGATCATTGATACCTTCAAAACTACTCATCCCTATGTGGCTTAAAGTGTAGGGCATGAATTTTTCCAGATGACAAATGATAAAATTGGCATCGTTTTTTCTGAGAATAAATAGCGTAAAGCAAATTAAGCTTATTTCAATCTATAGCTATTACTTTGTGTGGGTGAAGCTCAGGGGTTTTGAGGAATGTCTCATGATCAGAGATTAGGGGTAATGGATTCCCCCTTTGCACCGATCACCCCAGGAAAACAGTAAAAGGAAACTACTTCTGTGACCGACAAATAACAAAATGGCTTAAACACAGGGCCCCTTGATAAGGTGACCCCACCAATCCTGTAGCAAACCCAGAAAAGGTAAACATGGCCTGGAGCAAGGTTTTGTAATGATCCTGAATCTGGAGGAAGGGGGAGAGATTCACGAAACATTGATTTAACTGCAGGAGTTAACCTGTATAGACGGGACTTTTTTGCAATTGGGGAACAAGCACCTTTAAGAGAGAACAAACACTTAAAGAGGGTGAACTTGGCCAAAATCTCCATCCATCCTTAAGAGTTACATATTTTTAGTATGATTTTGGTAAGGGGAAGCACATACATATGCAGAGGGGGGGGGGGGGGGTCATGACTATCATAGTCAGAAATATTAAAGCACCTAACATGAAAGCACCTGAAAAAAACACCACAACTGTTCATGAAAGGACATTTTTTGATGTCTTGCACAAAATAATAATCCACTTTTTTTAAGCTCAGCTACATTGAAATCTGCAAGAAACAAAAATTGTTGATATCTAGATGCTGGTGTAATGGAATTTTAGGTTTGTCAAAAATTCTTGATAAGCTATTTTCTGTAATTCTTCCAGTAAGTCGTAATTAACACAATATTTTGATATAGAATTTATCAACATTTTAAACAAGCACACATCTCAATGCATGAACAGTTTCGGACCTTATGTTTGTCAGTTTGTTATTAGGGCAGTGCCTCATTTGGTCCTTTGACATCTTTTGCAAATGAATAGCATTAGATGTCAAAGCCCAGAAGAGCTCGTCAGGTGGTTAATGAGACACTCAAGCCAACAATGAATTAAATGAACAGGAACATTGCAACTACATGAATATTCTGACTAATGAATGAGTGGCAATTACATGTTTTATGGATGAGAGATAGGTATGTCAACTAATGAAACTCTTCTTAAAGTCTGGCAGATGCTGTTAGGAACATAAGATGCATATGCACATAGGTGGAAGTAGAGGGCGGGGCCCCACTCCTAATAATTTTGTTGGGGGACATATATGCTGTTCCCGTACAAAATAAAGCCTTTATGGCTGGCTACACCAATGTCTAGGTTGTGGGTTGGCTCCCCCCCTCCCTTATGTTGGTAAGAAATCACTGCCACTGGATACTTCAAACTGTCCTGCATTTCCTCAACAAAACAAATATGGCAGGGTATTTAGGAGGGGAGGGCATAGGTTGTAATTCTTGACAATTATTTCTTAATACAGAAAATAAAAAGATATCGTGGTCAATTTTTGCCAGTGACAGAAGCAAAACTATTTTTTGTTTATCTGAAAAATGGATTTGGGGTTTCAGCTAAGAGGCAAATCTCCCTGAAGCTCTTACAGAAGTTATCCTTCTCAAGAAGAAATTAAAAATAATTTTGCCAACAAAATTCTACAAAATATCAGTATTGTTGGTTATTTCATAATTTTTTTTATAGTTTCTTTGAAAAGGAGGTAAGCCCCTGGTACCCCATCTTTCTCCTGCTTCCTTAGAACTTTCAGCCAACTTGTGTGCTCTTTTCACAAATTTTATGAACAAGCCAGTCAAAAAAAGAACAGGCATGGGGTTTAATGACTAAAGCCATTGATCCTGAGGCTTACAACATCACCACACCTGCACAATTAACCCTCAAGACTCATTATAAATTCAAAATTATGTTACCCTTGTACTATTTACTGTTTTCTAAAAGAAACTTGACTTTTATCATTAAGCCATTAATGAGGAAATCTGTCTCTAGTACACACTAAACTAACAAAAAACAAACAAGTTCAACCTAACTTACTCTACTGCTTTGATAAATGTATATCTAAAAACATTAACTCTTTAAAAGTGTGCATTAAAAACAGGATTATTTAAAGTTGATGAAAGCCATACACAAAGCCACAGTGTTATGTGAATTGGCCACTTATCAGTTACTGCATACAAGGAGCTTTTGAAGTTTACAAAAGTGCACTCATGTGAAGTGAGAAGATAAGTAAACCCATTGTGCTGAATAAGGTTTATTAATGCTGATGATTTGCAACTAAAAATAAAAAGTAAAAGAAAATGACCATCAGTATATGAGGCATACAGTTAATAGGTGTTGTTTGTTAATGATTAACAAGGATATAAGTGTAAACATAATTAGCAATGAACATACTGTAAACTTTGCAATCACTGGTAAAAGATTCATTGAACAAAAACAATTTTACATGAAGCATGGGTGGGATTTGCCTACTGAAAGTGTGTGTGTGTGCAAGGGGTAAGGGTGGGGGGAAGTCAAAATTGGGGAAAATCATGCTAAGATGCAAATAATCACCATGAAAAAAGATACAAAGTGGGAGGAAAGTTCCCCTTTTCCCCCTCAATTCACATCTATGTTGTCGTTCGGGTGCATTTAAAAAAAACATGATCTTTCCACACGGGAGTGGCAGCACTATTGGAGGAAATTCATCCCCACAAAATATGTTGCCCTGAGAAAAACTAAAGTTATTATAAAAATATAGAGAAGAAATTTTTCACATTTCTTTTCATGATAAAAGAATAATTGATTTTGTAGAAAAAGTCAGATATATCACATATATTGAGCAAATGTTTTGGAAAGTGAACAGAAAGAAGGATATTTTTAGAACAAAATCTTTCGTTCTGGCAAATTTCCAGCAGGGAATGACCCCTCCCCTCTTCCCAACAGCAATGCCACTGGTTTTCAGTTACTAGTTAGGTCCCAAACCACTGAAACCTGGACAGGCCCCTAGTTATAATATAGTGAGAAACTTATTTTGAATTCAGCAGCAGTTGAATTTGACCATTCCTATAAAAGTACAAATGAAAGTAAAGAAATGATAATTAGGCAAAACTCCCATCTTACTGAGTAACAAATGAAGGATTATTAAAGTTTTATTCAGTCATTATAGCTGAAAAACAAAACAAAGTTTTTAACAAAATGTAAGAACATTCTATTCAGAAATGTGTACACTTCCACATGTGTAAAAGATGTCCATATTGAAATTCAAGTTAATGATGGTAAGGAAGCAAATAAACTTTCTTCAAAAAGATTGTGATTGATTATCAGTAAAAAATAAATTGTTCCATGCATGCAATTAATTTTATTTTGAATTTAGAACACAGAAAATTACAGTTAAAGTTACAAACCCACAATATCTAACTCACAACAAAATTCAAAATGTTGTTAGTGAAAATAGAGTGCACTAGCAGCAGGTACATTGTCTTGACCCTATCTAGCTAAACTGTATTAACAACAATATGGTCACAGACCACAGGCACAGGCCTAATGAAAGTAGTTCCGACAATTATACATTTCTATGAATTAATGAACCATGAGCATAAACACACAGTGCCTGGGATGTAGGTATTAAGTATCATTTGCCAAGTGAGTTGTGTGATTTAAGTAAGAGATTAGAGTGGTGTTTGTTTCAAATTGTGGTTTCATTAAAAGGGGTTGGAAGACCAGTTTTTAATAGCATTGAAAGTTCATCATGTTGTATTCTAAACTTCTGCAATTTGTACTTTTTTTGTTATAATTAACGTTGCATGTTTTCTCTCGAAGCTTTATTCTTATATCTAAAACATAAAAATCATCCCTGGACCCCAACTTGAGACACATATTGTAGCCAATAGGATCATATATTTGATCAAAAATGTATCTTCTTTTGGAAAATTTATAAAATGTTAAAATGTCATGATTTTGGGCAATTTCAAAATTACGCTTAAAAGCGCTTAGCTTCCGGGTCGCCCGCTTCAACTGAGCACCTAATAGGACACCGCCTTTACATTTGACCCACCATTTGACACATTGCAAAGCATTTTTCTGCTAACAAAATCGTAAGAAACGTAGGGCTTTCGGGGGCTTCACTTCTAGATTTGACACAATTTTTAACATTTTTGTTGCTACCAAAAGCGCTAGGGTTTGCCCTGGATTTGACATGAGTTTAAGCAATTTTCTGTCAAAATCACCAGAACGCAGGACTTCCTCCCCAAAAACGCTAAGCCTCCGGGTCTTTGCCGCCACTTTTAAAGCGCGCCCGAGCGCGTCTACCATCAGGATTTTGACACTCAATTTTATACAACTATGAGCAATTTTCTCCTACCAAATTAACCAAAACTGCTGACACGAGTTAAAGCGATTTTCTGTTATTAAAATCACGAGAAACGCAGTGTCTCCTATGGTTTCGTCCCTTAAACCCCTAACACAGCTTAAAGCTTTGAGTTGATATGATATTTTATGTCTTCTCAAAATCGTAATAAATGCATGACTTCTAGCCTTCCAGAGGCCTAGTCCCTAGATTTGACACAATGTTAAGCAATTTCTGCTGCCAAAATTACGAGAAAAGCAAGGCTTTGACCCACGATTTAACACTGTGACATATTAATCAATATTATGCCGTCAAAAAGTCAATTAAGGTAAAACGCAGTGCTTCCGGCGGCTTTGCCCCTTGGATCCCTACCAGGGCTTTGACCCTAGATTTGAAACACTGATTTTACGCAATTTACTGCTACCAAAATCACGAGAAGCTTCGCTCCTGGATTTGACACGATTTTATTAAATCTTCTGGTGTACCAAAATAAAGAGAAACACAGGGCTTCACGGGACCCGAGCCAAAAAGCATGACCCACCACGCCACTGGATGTCACTGAAAGTACCCTCACTTCAGGCTTTACCTCTTTGTCTTCCCTCGAACAAATATCACAACATAATCATACAAGACTGAAATTGCCTCTTAATCAGATGGAGCAAAGAGGTAAAAGTTATAAAAAAAGAGCCTGTGATTACAATCTTCTTCAACAAATTTATATTAATTCCCACCCACTATGCATATTAATGAAATGCAACATTTTGGTACCATGAACATGTAAGTAACAACATAACTATACCACCTATGAAACAAAACAGATATATGGTTGTTAAAATATGAACATTTCAAGATTTTACCATAAACCCGCCTGCTTATTAATATGCATGACATCACCACCAAAACCAATAGCACACATCTACGGATTATGGGTTATCTGTGTACTGAGTATGACATGAATCCTAAGTATCGTTCTTGAAATACTGTGTTTACAAGCTATTTTCAACTAAATCATGTAAATCCCCGCCCACTATGCATATTAATGAAATTCAACGTTTTAAGACAATGAAAATGTACACACTAGCTAGCGTCATAACTGTACCAAATATGAAACAAAACAGATATGCGGTTGGTAAAATATAATCATTTCAAGATTTCTACATTAAGCTTCGCCTACTCATTACAATACATGACATCACCACCAAAAGCAATAGGGCATATATGCTGGCCATGGGCTATCTGTGTACTACATATGACATGAATCCACCGCACCCTTCTTAAAATATCGTGTATACGAGCTCAGCGTCACACATACATACACCAATACACACACCCACACATACATACATACATACACCCATACATACATATATACATACATACGTAGGTACGTACGTGCGGACGTACACACACATACATACACACACACATACATATATACATACATACATATACACATACATACACACCCACACCCACACACCCACACCCACACACACACACACATACACATGCATACATACACACACATACATACACACACAAACGCCATCATGCCGTGTAGGTTCCTGATGCTGTTCGCATCTGAACCAAAAATGTATATAAGCTTCTTATATCTAGAAACTATTTGGTATGGGGCATAGTATAGGAAGAAAAATAAATATATGTTTTTGGAAATTTTGGAAAACAATGATAACATTTCCAGAAAATTGAAGAAAGTTTCCGAAAATTGAAGACAATTTTACGAAAATGGAAGAAAAATAACCTTTGGAATAAGAAAAGATAGAAATGAATCTAGCTCTTCAAAATTAGTTCGTTAGACCTTCATTATTAGGGTAGAGGGGGGGGGGGGATTAATGGGACTTGGCTTCTAATAAAATTATTAAGGGCCTTGATCCACTAGCTCCGGTTCCTACGCTACTGATAACGATGCTGGTGAAATATTGGCAGACGTTGGTACCATGTTGGGCTGATATACTAATGTTGGACCATTGTTGGTACTGGACTTACAGTTGGCAAGCAGTTAGTCTAAAGGTTGGAGCGACGGCGCTCCTACGAGCATCCGACATACACCCATCAGTTTTCCACTGTAGGACCAACATAAAATGAAACCATTTGCCAACGTTGGCTCAACATAATTGTACTAGCTGTGTATAAGCCCGGATACATGTTTATATAGTTTAGTACAAATGCTTATGACAGTATGAGGCAGGGAAATTTCCCCTCCCCACACGTTCGTACAAAAGCTCGAAAATCAATCTAATCATATACGAGTCTAAGTAATTAGTTTTCACTAAGTTATTGCTGATTTTGATTTTTGAAATGTGAAAAGTAAAAACCACATTTCACCACCATTGTTTGCTTATTATTTGGGCAAAAGTATTTCCCTGCCTTATATTGCCCCAACCATTTTTATTAGGCAGTTAGGCAAATTGTTATTCGTTTAATTAATGTCTGGAAGTGTACCGGTTTAACATTTTTGTACGTAGAACACTGATTAAGGCGAGTAAATTTTTCAACAACATTGAATAAAAGGAAGCGAAAGAAACATTTTGACATCATCTCGTAGATAAGGCGTCGTCGTATAGCTAGAAAATGGAATATATTCAAGTGCCAATTTTACGCCCACTTAACAGGTTAAGTGTTTATCCAGCTACAGCAGAAAATCGCGCCCTTTAAAGAGAAATTATGCACGGCTTGAACAACAGCATGGATTCTTTTAATGAGTAACGTTATCGTGTCTAAGCCAAAATGTCATTAACATTTCGCTATATTTGTTTTATGTCTGACAAAATGGCTTAAAACGATGGGCAGTGACCTTGGGGGGTTTAATTACTTTTTAATATCCTCCACACCTTTTGCAATCATTATTCTTATTGAATCTAAGTGACGATAGAGGGATTTCATCATGTGACTCTAACTCATCTGGAAGCCATTTTGCAGGGAAAGCGTCCTTGCGTTTCATGCGTCTTCACACAGCTCGGTCACATTACACGTACAACAAACACACTGCGTGCTAAGCTACCTGCCAGTTCAGCGAATTTTACTGTTTTTGTTCGCGGCGGCCATTTTATTCTATATTTTCCTAACATTTTCTACATTTACCGAGAATACGAAGAGTAATTTTTACGTGAACGCCATCTGATTTTTCGTTACACGCAGCCAAAGCCTACATACCTGACATAAAGTGCTCACTGCAAATTATAGTGTGAACCGAAGGTTGAAAGACGTTGCGTCGTAGGCCTACAGCAAGAACCCACTTCAAACGTCGATAAGGATCAGATGGAAATCGAAAAAACGTCTTTTTATTCCCCGGCCCACATCTATTAGTGGAACCAACGGCACAGCAAGATTCCGGCATAATTATCTTTTAAAAGATATCTAACAACATGTAAGCGTTTGTAAGTCTAAATAAGTGTGCAGCAGATGATCGTTCTGCCCGACAAATTGAAAATGGCGATGTATATAAAGTCACGTGACCTCATGACGTCAGCTGAATCACCGTTACTGAGAAAAACTTTTCTTTTCGGTTTATCTATTGTATGGAAAAGTAAAAGTTCTTTACCTGCAATTTCTTGAAGTTTGGAATTATTGCCTTCGACGTCAGACACCGGTTGAAGTGGCAGCAACTTAGAATATCCATGCACGTACTCCTCAAATGAAGTGTAGTATGCTTTAGATGATGAAATAAACATTGAGCTAGCTATCTTTATTGATGAATAATTTCAGAATATGTCATCTGTTATAGGAATTTACCTATGCTAGACTGTTAAAAAGATCTTATATTCTACAGAAACATGATATCTAAGAGCTTGCAGTGGAACATGTGTGTTTGATCAGGGATGTACGAATACATCTTTGGTTTGATTTTCATTGCATTATTTCGTGCTTTTGTCAGCTTAATCATTTATTTGAAAGCGTATTTAGCCTTACAGAACTAATTTAAAGAGTTTTTGTCCTCGCCCAGGCGCTGAATATCTTTAATACGGTAGGTGTAAATTAGACAACATTTACATTGTACTAGTCTTGAACTATCTGAAAATTCAAGATTTTGCTTACTCACGTTTTATGATGGGAGTCCAGTAAAATACCGATTTTCCAAAAATATACGGATGAGAAAAAATTTTGAATGATAGATCTGTCGAACCAGTTTTTGGCATGCCGATGAAATAATAATAGGGCAAACAGAGCCTCTCACTTGATTTATACCAGCAAGGATTCTTAAACATTTTACTAAATCGAAGTGGAACTCGAGCAATTTCCTGAAAAGAAAGACAAACATATAAATTCAATCATACATAAACATCTACAATCTGACAATTTACAAAAAATTGTATCATCGTCGTCGTCATTGTCAATTATTATTATTATTGCTGTTTTTGGTTGTTGTTGTTGTTGTTGTTATTATTATTATTACTATTATTATTACTAGTTATTATTACTATTATTATTATTATTATTATTATTATTATTATTATTATTATTATTATTATTATTATTATTATTATTATTATTATTATTATTATTATTATTATTATTATCATTATTATTATTATTATTATTATTCATATTATTATTGTTATTATTATCATTATTATCATCATTATTATTACTATTAATTTTATTATTCTTATTATCCCCCCCCTCTTTTTTTTGGGTGAGGGGGGGGGTTGCTACTCCACTTATTCGCGCAAAATCAAAACCACAGATTTTGCTCATGCTTTGTGGCTAGAGTAACAAAGTGGGGCTCTGGATATGGAAGGAAATTCTCATAAAACCCGGGGAGAGAGGTCTCGTCAGTCCTGAGACATCCATTCTACAGTTTTAGGAGACGTAAAACTCTCATTTCAAACCCGGGTGATAGTGCTCATCAATCTTTATAGACAACCATCAAAGACGGTCTCCACTCCTAATAGGGATTCTGCATAGGGTTGACAACCCCATCAGGCAAAAACATTTTGTTACGGAAACTTCAAAAGCAGCAATTGATATTGCAGCCTGTGATGCAACCTGTGTGATCACGAGCGACCCAGCCTTACATTGGGTGCAGGATGATCCAAGTATGACGTCCAGGGATGAAAGCCCACGGGAAGCCCTTGAACCGAAGAGCAGGAAGCGGAAAGGCTACTGTAGTGATGACCCAGTAAATGCGGGTATCCAAACAAGAATAGGATGCTGGAATGTCCGCACTTTATTTGAGTCTAGAAAGTTAGCAGTACTGGTTAAAGAGATGAGAAGTTACAATATCAGGGTGTTGGGTATCAGCGAGTTGAGATGAGACTGGTTTTGAAAAATTGGTTAAAAATTCTGAAGAGATGATATTGTATTTAGGCAGTGAGGATACGCATGAAGGAGGTTTACCAATTTGTATAGCAAAGGACTTGAAGACCAGCTTAATCGAATTTAAACCAATTACAGGCCGATTCATAACATTCAAGACGACTGTGCAGATATATAGTCAAACAGAGCAAACCAGTAATGAGACAAAAGACAATTTCTATGAGCAGCTACAAAGAATTATCGATGAGGTGCAGAAGCATGATAATTAAGTGGTAATGGGAGACGCTAACGTAAAAGTTGGCTGGTTGGTACGAGAAATGACGGAAGAGGAGCCGTAATGGGAAGACAGGGAATGAAAGTTATGAACAATGAAGGAGAACGTTTTGCTGATTTTTGCGAAATGAACGGCCTAGTAATCGGTGGTACTTTATTCAAGCAGAGAAATACATCAATATATTTGGATATCACCATGTGGTAACACAAGAAATCAAATTGACCACATTACTATATCAAAGAAACATAGAAACTCACTTTTAGCAGTCTAGTCGTAAAAACTAAACGAGGAGCTGATAATCTTTTTAGCAGTTTTATATTTATATTGAGGGCACATAAGAAAACTGGACAAACTACAACTGTTTATGAATCCAACAAGCTTAAATGCACCAAAGTAAGACAGGTATCTCAAGTAAATAGAAATATAAGTTAAGAATGGCATCGGATAGAAATTGTACAAAATAAGACGGTCATGAAAGTTCTCGGGGGAAAAAGACTCAAACAAGCCCTGGCTATCCACAGACTCATGGCGTGCTATTTAAGAGAGAAAGATTTAAAAAGTCAAATAGAAGATTCAAAGTCGACACGTATAAGAAAAATCATGCACGCTGAGTATGAGAAAAAGGATAAACAAGTGAAAAGAGAGTACGTGCAGACAAAAGAAAAATGGTAAACGATGCAGCAAACGATGCAGAGGAAGTTTCAGCCAGAGGTGACATGGGCAACTTGTACAAGATTTCTAAGAAGTTGTGCTACAAGGCTATAAGACTGTAAGAGAAGAAAGAAAAGTGCTGGTATAAGAAGTAAAGATGGAAATTTAATGACGGAAGAGGATGAGATAAGAGATAGATGGAAGGATCATTTTGAAACCACGTTAAATCAACCAGTGATAGTGGCAATAAATGAAGAGCTGAATGAGTTATAGGAACCATGTGAAGAGGGAGAACAGATATAGAAGAAAGTGAAATCACACTTCAAGAAGTAAGAAGAGTGTTGACAAAAATGAAAAATGGGGAAAATGCAGGAATAGATCGCATAAGAACTGAAATGTGGAGAGGTAGCAGACTGGCTTCAGAAGAATTACTAACAGGGTTATTTAATAACATAATGCAAGAAGAAAAGGTTCCTGAAACATGGAAGAAAAGCATGATCGTGGTAGCGTCCAAGAAAAGTGATCTAACAAGGTGCGACAATTTCAGAGGGATCTCACTACTTCCAAATAGAAGCAAAAATGTTGACAAACTAATCATTGG
>JAIGNY010001696.1:0-24669 GCA_020152595.1 Chiridota heheva | reverse complement strand
GACATAGGTCTACTCTTCTGGATAAAATGCAGCAGCGTAGCTAAAGGGGGTAAAACAGACAGGCAAAATGACGCAGATACAAATTTGACTATCAATGCGTAAAAACTTTTTATTATCAAGGACATAGGCCTACTCTTCTGGATAAAATGCAGTAACGTAGTTATAAAGGGGGTAAAACAGACAGGCAAAATGACGCAGATACAAATTTGACTATCAATGCGTAGAAAGTTTTCATTATCAAGGACATAGGCCTACTCTTCTGAATAAAATGGAGACACGTAGCTATAAAAGGGTAAAACAGACAGGCACAATGACGCAGATACAAATTTGACTATCAATGCGTAGAAAGTTTTCATTATCAAGGACATACTCTTCTGGATAAAATGCAGCAGCGTAGCTAAAGGGGGTAAAACAGACAGGCAAAATGACGCAGATACAAATTTGACTATCAATGCGTAGAAACTTTTTATTATCAAGGACATACCCTCTGGATAAAATGCAGTAACGTAAAGAAAAGGGGAAGAAGCAATCTCGGCCTGAAACTAAAACAAATCGGAAAATTTGTGCAGGCTATGATTGATCCTCGTGAAAGCAATCAGTTTGGGGTTAATTGTACAGCCAGAATAAAAAAACAAAAATCGTAAAAACCAAAAATTCAGAATAAGCCTAATTAGCTTTGGCAAATTTCCGACATTTTTCTTCAAAATATCTGACTTTTTACTCAAAATGTATCCAACTTTTTCATAACCAATTTTGATTTTCCCGTACAAGTTTGTTTGTATGTGTGTGGGAGGAAAGGGGAGGTGGGTGGGAGGGGGAGGGAGGGGAGGTGAGGGGATAAGCTTGCTTCAAATTGGATATTTGTATAGTTTTGCTCGCCTGCAACAAAAGTCTAGTTACACTACTGACAAAATGAGTGTGTGTGGGAGCATGTTCAGACCTACCAAGTGAAAACAGTCTTATGTTTACAAAAGCGGTAAGATGGCTAATTTGTAGCCAATTTTGATGAAATTCTTTGTTTGAAATCTTTTGCCAATGCAATTTTACTTCGTCTTTACATGTTGCTATAGGTTTGAAAACGCCAAACGCTGTACAGTGGAATACAGTAAACGGAAAAGGATTTACTTGCGTTAACTCATGTTAACACTTTACTTTAAAGCAAACTTCCCATGTTTTTTTTTGGAACAACTTTATTTCAAAGAGCATACTTTTGTAGCCATCTTGGTAAAAAAAAATTGATATCATATTTCGTTCAGGAGATATAGATTTTTAAAGATTTCGCAAGCTGCCAAGTGCATTTCGAAGTTTAGGTACAGTATGATGAATTCGTGTTTGATGATGTCACAAAGACAGTTCCATTGCAAATGATTATGTATTTCTTTGAACGTCAATTAGTTGTTTCTGTATGATTAGAAACAATTTTTCAAAAGTTATTGAAGTAGGGTATATTTGGCAATGTATATAAGTACCTAACTTTCATCAATTTATCTTTCTAGCAGGTTTTAGTAATAAAAAAGGATGATATATTTTAATAAAATACATTAACTTTGTGGGAGAATGTGTTGCTGTGATGTCATACTGAGCCCTTTCCTATTCGTTTATTGGTATTTTTTGTAAACCTTAAAAATTGAATATCTCCTGTAGGAATAACATATTGACATGATTTTTGTACTAAATTCTTTCTAATATTTTCTGTTTCTTATAAAAGGTTACGAACAAACATGGGAATGCTTCTTTAAGATTTTCGTGTCAGCTAAAGAAAGAAAGTCATCAACAACTATGTAATCGCTACAAGAAAAATATCGTACCTAACCTCCAACTGAAGGCATTGGCGGCACTACGGGGGTAGAGGGGGAACTTCCCCCACGAGCAGTGGCGTACCCAATGGGGTGGGGTATACCGGTACCCCCACACGTTTTCGAGAAAATTGGGGAAACTTAGCTTTTTATATATTTGTTGGCTTTTAAAAAACAAAATTACCCTCAGAAGTGGGATAAATTTGATCACTGTGTTATGGGAGTGGAGAGGGGTAGAAGAGGGGGAGGGGTGGATCTAGGACCTTCCGGACCTCCTCAAATGTTTAAGGCTGGCTACGCACTTTCCACGAGATCACTTTGCTTACCCCTCCCCCTTGCCCCTCAGAAAATTTTGTATGGCGACAAATGTTTTCTGATCTATAAACTTTTGGTCTCCATTAAACAAAGCTGCCTCTCTCTCTGTGTCCTGGCATCAAAATCGTGGCGCCCTCACTGACTGCAGGAATCCCCTAACCCCACCTACTTAAAGCTGAGTGATTTCTTAAACTAAAATTGGGAGTCTCTTAAAATAGTACAGGACTAAATCCGGACTTCCCCCTGCACCGGTTTCTGGTACAACTGTCAGAGGCGGTGAACGATCCTAGATTGGTATCATGTTGTGTAGATTTGGCTTCAAAGTGAATCAGGGCTTGCTTCGAAAAATCAAAGGGCTAAGTAAGGATTTTCTGGGGCGGTTATGGCTCCCCTCCCTTATACTCACTCGAATATTATGCACGCCTCTGAAGTGTGATCGCATCACCAGATGGGCAGCTGGTATGCAACACGGTGTAGACCATCCCTCGCCCATCTCTGATGCTAATATACAGGAGTGACACGGAACAAACAGCACGCAAAGGCCTATACGGAGAAAAAGTGAACAACTGTAGCATTTTTCCAATTTCAAAATTATTTTATGTTTATAAACAATGGAGGAGAAACATTTATTTAATGGATCCCTAGGCTAAGTATTAATTACTTTGAGAAATCCTATGATACTTCTAAGGATTCCAGAGATCCTACCCTTAGTGAGCGCATCATTGGATGATCAGCTGGTACACAACACGGTGTGCACAAGCCGTCGTTCATATATAGGAGGCAACCCAGCAGCGACTGAGGCTGACATACATGAACAGATGAGACACTAAATGAACATCAAAGTAGTGCATGGGTCTTGACATGGTTGTTGACGTCACTTAAGCAATACTCAGAAAGTGACGAGCTACACCCGCTGTCTCCATTAAGTCATACGGCCACACTTCCCCGTCGGTGACCCAGGGAACACTTCTCGTACCGGAGGGGCAATGACGAAAGGCGAATCTTCGGCGCCTTAAAACCGGAATTAGTGGCTACCATGTGGTCCTCCAGACCTCAATCATGATTTTTTTACCGTCTGTCCCAAAGTTTATCAATGTTAATACGCCCAGGTAACCAGGACCAGTGACGTTAGAATAGGGGGAGGGGCTAGTGGGGGCTTAGCCTCCTAAACTTGCCATGGCCCCCTTACTTTGTCAAAGCCATAAATATAATTAAGTAATAATATCAAATGACTCATATAGAACAGATACTGTTTATTCGCATCGACTGAATTATCGTTATTTATATATCGTATTTTGGACCAAAACTCCTCCAGTTTACACCAAATATCCTCAATTTTGGACCACACTTCTGTGGACCACAAATGTTCAACAATTTTGGACCACAAATGTTCAACAATTTTGGACCACAAATGTTCAATTTTGGCCCATAAATGTTCAACTTCGGACCAAAAATCTTCAATTTTGGACATAAAATCTCCAAATTGGGACCCAAATCTTAAATGTTTGTTCAACAATCTCCAGCTTGAATCAAAATATTTAATCTGTCAATTTTAGAGCAAAACTTGTATTATTGGATCATAATTTACAATTGAGGGCTAAATATCTTGAAGTTTCGACGAAGATTTACAACTTAGGATCAAATTTGTACCACGTGAAAAAGGTGAAAGAAAAAAAAAAAAATATCTAGAGATGCCCCTGACCAGCACTCTGCCATTTATATTCAATTGCAAGTTCTCTTTTACGACTAATCTTTTGGCATGTGAGGTTTTTTCTAGATTCTGGTCATATCGAATTATCATAAGCAAAAAATCAAAATGATTTGCTTTTTTGTAACTTACAAATGCCAATATCGTCGCAAACTGCACAGAGTCCCGTAGTCCAGTCACGTGGTGTCCCACGAGGCATGAGGGGACTTGGCGCGGGTTGCACCTGTTTAAAGGAATATAAGAAGATTAACTTCATTTTTTTTTCATTCTTGTAAATCGTGATGAATGATTAATACTAATTGCAAAATAAACGCCCCTGCTAGCGTATTTATAATATTTACATAACTCGTCACCAGTCAGTTCAATAAGTATTGAAAAGTAGGTGCAGTTTTGGTCAAAACACTTGGAACAATTAAGCTTCATATTTCGTGTTATAATTCTGGATTATTTTCTTCCTCATTTTTGTTTTTACTCTTCACCCCTTCCAATGTTGAATTTTCGTGTTTAGCTTAATTTGAAAATCAAATAAACAATGGCCAACGTTGAATGGGGTGAGGGAGGGAGATGTTTGGTTGTAGTGGACACTGGGGACGTTAATGAAATTATGTTGATGTCCTAACACAATAAAAATACTAATAAAATAATACACTTCGAAGAACTACATGAAACAAATGCCGCTTATAATGTATGTACGTTGAAGGGCGCAAATCCGTCATAAATAATGGTGGGGACGCGTTTCGAGCGAGTGTGGATTTTGTCGGTATCGGATCCGTGACACTATTTAAGCGGAGCGCCACCATCAGTTGTCGCGTAGTGTAGGAATGTTTGTGTGCTAAATATACCTCCTAGATCGTCGGAAATAACCCTTTCCAGACCTTGCAAGGTGCTTCTAAACCTCCTTATTTTTAGATCTCATGACTTAGAAATTTAGACTTGTAATAATTTGGTGATTACATGAACGCCGTTAGATCGAATTAAATTGGAAATTTTATATTTGGAACTAGTTCTGCCGGATCAAATTGCGCCAAAGTTCAATACTGAAGTACCCGAATCACAACGTTTTGAAAACCATTGGTCAAGAAAAATTGGTGGGGACACAGTATATCATGTTACCACCACTAAAAAAGTTGGTGGGGACGCGTCCCGCTGTCCCCACCTGGATTTGCGCCCTTGTGTACGTTGAATAACACAGGCTAGAATAGGATGGTTATTTCACGAAGTAAGTTTTGTCCAAGATTGTAGTTGAAAATGTTAAAATATGGTGGATAAAGAGCTAATGTGCGTGTAAAGTGTCCAAAGGTTATGTACACATATGCTCATAGGCGGCTGTACTGAAGAGATTTTAGTTGAAGGGGCAAAATATGATTGGTTGGGGAAAATATAATTGGTGAGGACAAAAATTGAACATACAAAAATAACATTGATTAACAAATCTTTGGGGGCACCATTTTTACTCCAAAACGGCACCTGGTTGGTTTGGTAACAAGTTGATTGATCTAAGTTCAACCTTTGACAGATTTCCAAAAAAATAGGAGGAGATTTCCCAATTGGCAGCAATGTTTAATGTAAATATAATTGCAATTTTTCGCTTGCAACCAGGAATTTTTTAGGGTTCTTTACCCTGAGATGCGGGTGAAAATTCCTACGTTTCTGACCGCTGGTCTGGTTCCCGAATTATACAATCCGCAATTGGATCGCATTTGAAAGTTGAAAATATCGACAATAGCGAAATATCGATGCATATATCGAAATATCAAAAATAAATATCGCATACAAAAATATCAAACTTAAATACCGAATATATCGTTATATCAAATATCATATACAAGAATTTCGAATTCAAGTATCGAATATATCGTAAAATGAAAATCAAATATCGAATACAAGATTATCGAATTTGAAACACCGAGTTTGAGAATTTCGAATATATGTTACTTACGTTGATAATAGTTGTGGTGTGACTTGCAACAGGCTGACTCATCACAACTTGTGGTTGGACGGCAATAGCGTACGCTGCTGGTGGTTGGCTGTCAAAGGCTTGCATATTATGGATAATATCACTGCATCAAAGAAAGGTAAAGAACGTATTCGGAGCCTATATGAATCCAGCAGAAACCTCAATTTAATTTTGAGTATCAAGAGGTTTATTTAAGAAATAAACTGCTACTGCAAACCCATTATTTGGGCTAGCCGTTATTACCACAATGAGCAAGCAAGAGCAGTTTATATCTATTCTGTCACCAAATATGATTAAAAAAAAACATTGAAAAAATAAAGAAAAACTGATCATATTCAGATGAATAAACATACGAAATGTATACACAGTACCGCACATGCATCAATCCAGCTTATTTGCATATGGCGACACAGAGAGAATGTTGACGGTTTCTAATCCACCAATTTGTACTTTTGTCCAACGAACAAAACTTGATTTCGTAAATGACTCACGGATTCATCAATTTAGAGATTCAATTTAAGTTTTTTCCAATATAAAAGGAGTATTTCAGAAGAAACACATTCTGTTTTATCCCTAAAGGAAAAGTATCTTTGTTAACTTAGCGAGAAACAATACCCAAAGGTCAAAATTATGTCGGTGTCATGTCATTACATACGTACCAAAAGCCAGCTGTAAACAGGAGTTGCCATGGCAACTCCCTGCTGTAAACATGTACTGCATTGTACATAGCATAATAGTGCACTTGAATGATCGGTGAGGCTTAAACACACACGGCCGTGTCCCGTAAAAGTGCAAATAATAGTGGAAAATTGTAACTCTTTCAGGCCTACTTGTTATTAGAACAGAGACTACTATTATTTAATATTCTCAAATTTGTCAGAATAGGAAGGTTTGAACACTTTTTAAGTTGTTGAACATAACGTTTTGGTCTGGGGCTATGCACTACTAGGCTAATTTAACGACAGTACTGCGTAGCCTGTAGGTACGTGCAATTCAATTGTGTTGTAAAAACTGTTTAAAAGCTTAGGCCCTCATGTTACAAAATGAGACTAATGATTCTGGAAAACATGGAAAAAAGTAAAGTAGGTCGTGGCACGTTTCATCAAGGCTGCCACTCGTAGGGGAAATCCCATATGGTAGGGGATTTTAGCCAAACGTAGGGGATGGGGGCACCTACGGGGAAAATGACAATTCTGTAAGGGAGAGTAGGGTTCACACAAAAAAAAAATGGCAAGATAGATAGGAAACAAGCTGGAGGTCATAGTCGAACACCAAAATTCTTAGAGATTTTCAAGCAATTCTCGTCCGAGAATCATGTATACCGTGTATACTTCTTGCTATGAATTTATTGTATCATACCCGTATGACACAGATTGCCGGTAGATCCACTGATTTAATTTTCATTAGTGTGTAGGGGAAAATTTAATTGTTGTAGGTACAAACAAAGTAAAAACGATTTTTTTTTGGGGGGAACTGAATTTTGTAGGTGAAAAGGGCCGAAAAGTGCAGGAGAGATGTATGGGAAATGCGCATGCGTGGTAGGGGAAACAGGTAATTTAGAATGGCAGCCCTGCGTTTCATATATACTTGTTTGATGCAAGCACTGAACAATCATAGTCCTGTTGTTAGCATGGACTTGTAGGTCTAACTTTTACATTTTTACATTTTGTTTTTTATTTAATGCATTAACCTGTGCACATTGGACTATGTTGTTGTTTAATTCAAATCTGGCATAACCAGCTTGTCAGAAGAAGTTTTTTCCGCTGAATCTAAATTGAATATTTTCGGCATAATTTATTTTTGTGCGTATAATTATCATTAAAGTGTTAATCCGTGGTTGCTAGGGGTGGTTGCCATGATTAATGTAGGAGCTACACCACATAAGAAACTGTCAAATTAATGAATATGCAACTGCCTGGTTATTGACTGGGAGTGCTGTCATTGGTCATTTTTTCAGCTACTGTCTGTTCGTTGAGTATTAACTGGACAGTATGATTATGCAAATGAGGCTTGTCAGCCAATCAGGTAGCTTTAAACGAATAACCGGACACTAGTGGTGATAGAATTGTTGATATATGGAAAGCTCTAAATGATTTTGTTGAGAACTCCAAATTGATCTGTTGCGTCAAACTTTTTTGCAGAAATGCAAATGGAAATAGTTTAGATGATTTTAAGTTCTCACTGTATTATTTTTGTTGTTATCGAGGCCATACGAGTAGGAGATTCCTTTGTTATAATTCTAGCAACAACTTACGTCCTTGGTATACGACGACGACGACGAGTGAACACACAATTACAATGACGGGGTCGTCGCCTGCGTATTCGGTTATGATAGTAACAATGCTATCACGAAACGCTTAATAAGACCCGGACGAGAACACAGGTACGACGTACGGAGAGACATAGCATCGACAACCAAGTCAATGTCCACGGACTTTGATAACCAGTTGTGGTGCACTGGCGTGTCTACCCAACCCAGGCTTGGACCCAGGGCCTCGTGGTCTGTAGACAGGTATGATAACCGCTACACCACAGTTAGTATACTTAATCAGTTGTCTTTTTGAACACCCTCAGGCGTAGGTGTGCATAGGCCTACGTGTGTTAAAACGAGATCATATTTGTCACTTTGTGAAATTTATAACCCTTTGGTTTGTGAAGCTCACAACAATATCATCCCTTCCTAGTCGTAAAGTAGTTATGCAAACATTTATGGGACACCATGCTGGACAGAAATGCCCGAATTTATGGTAGCAATAATTCGAATTTATGGTACCATAAAATCGTATTTATGCTACCATTAAATCGAATTTGTGCTACCATTGAAGAGGCCAATCAGCGTGCTCGAGTCAATGGTACTATAAAATCGAATTAATGGTGCCATCAAATCGAAATAACTTACATAATGGCATTTACGGTACCATTAAATCGAATCAATACTACAATTAATTCAAATTAATGGGACCATAAAATGAATTTATGGTACGATTAAAACGAATTTATGGTACCACTAAATCAAATTTATAATACCATTAAATCAGCCAATCATCGTGCTCGAATTATTGGTACCATAACATCGAAACAATGGTACCAAAATTGAAACAATGGTTTCATAAAATAGAATTAAATGTTTTGTAAAATCAAATAAATGCTATTATTATATCGAATTTATATTGCCATAAAATTGAATTCATGGTACCAATAAATCGAATTTGTGGTACCATTAAATCGGCCAATTAACAAACAACGTTTAATACGCTGATCTGACACACTATGCCATTTCCGCAACAGATGGTTAAGGTCCAATCAAATGTATTGTTACAACATTTTGAACTTTGACAGCTAGCTGCACCACGTACAAGTATGAGCCACACTCGAAACACCAACCATAGGGTCATTAACGTTAGGCTCCCTATGCGATACCTCTTTTCCACCAAAAATCATTCCTATGAAAAATCCTCGCCCTACCCGCACTTCTGACCCCCGACAGTAACGCGAAACATTCCTTCGACACCCAATTTTTTATTTAAACAAATCTATACACGCATCCTGTTTGCTGAATTTCCCACCTTGTTCGGCGCAAATTTTGTTCGTTTTTTGCATAGTTTGCATGACATTGTGCGCAGAAAATGAATTTCAAAGACAAAATTGTGCGCCTAAATAAGAAAATATGCGCCTAAAATACAATACCACTTAATATAAAACCTGTCAATTTGTGCGTTAATTGCATAAAATTGTGCTCTAAGTTTTTAGAATGAGCGCGGAAGATATTCCCCTCGAGAAGCAAAGCGTTTAATTTAGTTGCAAACTATACAAATTGGCCCAACTTTAACTTCACTCAACTTCAAACTAAAGTTACTATTTACTCCGTTCAAAGGAGCACTATCGTTACCGTAGGTATTACGGGAACCCCTTTTTTCACGAATCCAATCAATGGAACATTTGAAATAACTCGATTCGATATGATGGAAAATTGATGAAATATCCTGCTCGAAAAGTCATGTCTGACTCCAAATTATGTCACCGGAGGAAAAAAAAATCTTGCGTCAGCCGCCGTGAAAATTAAAAAAAATGATAAGTTTCTCGTAACTATTTATGATCATGAGATAATGTCATCCTCTTAAACTGCATGTTTTTGAATTTCGCAGCGGTTGTCGCAAGTAGATTATTTCTGCCGGTGAGGCTTAGTAATTTGGAGTAAGACACGGATTTTCGAGCAGGTGTTTTTCATCGAATTTTCATTCATTTCGAATATTTTTGTTGTTGCTATTTTGTTTAAAATAATATTTACAAATGTTTCAGTGATTGGTTTTTAAGAAGGTAGGGTGCGGATTTTTAAAAACATTGTGAAAAAATGGGGTCCCATAGCACCTATGGTAACGATAGTACCTCTATGAAAGAAGTAAATATTATGGCTAATAGTATGGTAAGTAATTCATTGAAAATTGTCAAATAATTGCTTTTTGTGTGTTCAGTGCATGTCAAAAAAGTTGTCTTTATTGACATGACTAATATATTGTTTTCATATTTAAAAACAGGTATGTGAAATAGTGTTCAGTTTGTTATATGACATTTTATCTCATTGGTTCCTGGTCAACTCAGCAAAAACGTCTTATTTATTCACGGAAACATCCAAATGTCGTCAGATCCGCTTTATAAAGCTAACAGCTCATCGAATTAATGGTACCATAGAATCGAACTAATGGTACCATTAATTCGATTTTATGGTACCATAAATTCGATTTTGTTATACCATTAATTCGACTTTATGGCACCATAAAATCATTACGTTATGCTACCATTAAATTGGGCAATCAGCGTGCACGAATATATGTTACCATAAATCAATTTATTTGTACCATAATATCAAATTAATGGTGCCATAAATTCGATTTTAAGGTACCATAAAATAAATCTAATGGTACCAGTAATTTGTTATTATGGTGCCTTCATTTCGATTTTATGGTAGCATTGTGGTACCATTAATTCGATTTTATGGTAACATGTATTCGAGCACGCTGATTGGCCGATTTAAAGGCCATCTATCTTGAATAAAATGTGGCGGCGTACAGTTTATGCCAAAATGATACTGATTGTCCTATCGATGTAAGTGCACAATGTAACATTGTGTTTCGACCAATCAAATCACAGGATTTGAATTTCATTTACCTGGTACTTTAGATTTAATGGCAGCATAAATTCGAATTAAGGCTACCATGAATTCAGGCTTTTTTGTCCACCATGGCGTTCTATAAACATTACCTTTGATTTTGTCACCATACAGATTGCAATAGTTACGTATCCAAACTACACATCTTATGGTAACCGTTGGCTTCAATGTTTACTACTTTAAAATATTTATTAGCTCTCCATAAATAATCCTGATATTTACACATTTTGCATTACGTTCATAAAACATAATTTGCATTGTCGGATTACATAGCGCTGTCACTCAAATAACTTGAAGAGCTAGATTCATATTCAGTAATATTAGATTTACAACAGCGCATTGCGGTAAATCTGCTATAAACTATAAAACGGGCTATATTAAACAAATCAGTGGGCAAACACTCAAGAAAGGTCACGAAAGATGACTTTGACAGAAGAGAAAAATTAGTGTAGTTTTATGGAAAATGATTTTACAAACCTAGTTTATTCTGGTTGTAATGTAAATGTCATCTATTTAGATTTCCCAAAAGCGTTTTATAAGGTTCCGTTAGACAGGGTTATGGGGAAAACAAGAGTGCTTGGTGTGGAGGGAAAGTGTGCCGGTTTGATTAATTCTTGGTTAGTTGACAGGACACAAAGAGTTGTTATAATGGTGAAGTATCTTCATGGAAGAAGGTTACAAGTGGTGTTCCTCAAGGTTCTGTATCAGGCCAGCTTCTGTTCTTAATCTTCATTAATGATATTGACGTTTCCCTTGGCTCCAGGGTTTGTAATTTTGCTGATGACGTTAAGCTGTACAGGATTGTTGATGATGCTAGGGATTCTTCACTGTTGCAATGTGATCTGGTTTAGCTATTTAGTCCCAAACGTAGCGCATGTCATTCAATGTTGATAAATGCAAAGTTATTTATTTTGTTCAGAGCAATTTAAGCATTGATTACTGCACGAATGGTTTAAATCTTGGATGTTTGATCAAGAAAGGGATCTAGGTGTTGTCATTACTAGCAATCTGAAACCTTCTAAGCAGTGTGCTTTAGCAACTACAAGGGCAAGTAGGATGCTTGGTTTGAATATAATAATTTTTCGTTTTGTGGGTAGAAGGGTTGTTCTTAATTTGTATAAGCAGTTAGTTAGGCCCCATCTTGAGTATGCTATTCAGGCTTGGAGTCTCTTTCACGAGAATGATAAATTTAGTTTAAAACAAGTTTAGCGAAGAGCCAATACACTTATTCCCGAAGTAAGGGATCTCTCTCTTATGAATCTAGGTTGCGAATTCTTGACCACGATTCAGTTGAGACGAGTACAATTATATACTAACTCTTGGCGTCTTTGATTTTATTTTTGTGTGTGGTGGTGGTGGTGGTGTTGTTTTAGTTTTTTATGGGGTGCCTAACCATTCTTAGCTCGTCATCTACTTATGTTACGTTATGTGAAGAATGTACACCTTTATTCCGTGGACACACCTGCAAACGAGAACGTCCACGGTTGAGATAACTTTATTTTCATGGCAAAAATATCAACAGAGGACGCCATTTGAATATCTGACCATGCAAATATATGTCCGCGTTTTTGCTAGAAACTTATGATATTGTTGTTATTCTGTTTGATAAACCTTTGCTTTCGGGTGACATTTTGGCTTGCTGACTGTAATTGTACACTCTAAAAAATGTTTGGGAAAAAATTCCTGGTTAAAAATAATTCCACCACGTTCCTGCTTATTGTTATGCCATTTCGGTAGTTTTAATCTTTAACATAATTATCCTGTGGTGAAAAACCATTATCTCATTAGTAAATTTTGTCCAACTTGTGAGACCACCGCTTCTGATTGGCCAATTTTGCCTCGAAGCATTCTGCTGTTGTTATGGTACGTTACATATATACGCGCTCAGCGTTTAGCAGATTATATTAGAAGTTCAGCTGAACGTCCGCGTGTGAAGTCGGCTGAATGGATCAATTTGTGTCAGATAAATAAAAAAAAAGACGTTTTTCCACTGCCGTTACTTTGTTTTTTTAGTGCATTGCTATTGGCATGGTTGGTCATTATTTTTCTTCGAATCCCATGAATAAGCAGACCGCATGTCATAAGGTCTAGCACTGTATGCAACACAGTGTAATGCCTAGCCTATAACACTAGGCTTACTCGCAATGTTACTTTACAGATGAACACTATATGGACAAGGTCTAAGCCTAATCACATCCAACGGCACATTGTTTTCATTTTTTTGGGGGGACTTGGTGCTTTTGTATTAGTACATTGCTATTGGCATGGTTGGTGATTATATGTCTTCAAAATCTATCCGTAAGCAGGTGGAATGTAGCCAAATTTTACTGGTGAAATTTCACCAATTTTTTTTACAAATCTTCCTTGGTCGTTTTCACCAGGAAGTATGTTGAATACTATTTAACCATGAATTTATAGTGAAAACAACCAGAAAAGAGTGGGTTCTGTACATACACTCCACCTGGTGAAAAGTTCACCCTTTTCTGGTAAAATGTTACAAATCATTTTTTTATAGAGTATAAATTTTACCCTTTTCTAGTAAAATGTTACGAGACATTTGTTTTTATAGAGTGTAGTCTTATGCCGCCCTCGACATAACGTCCAGTTTCTTTTTCTTTGAGATACGAATATTTGTTGCTGTGTCATGGCCCATACATTTTGTAGCGTTATGAGCATTAGTCCGCGATTACCCGCTTCGAATCAGATTTAATATAACAAAAATGTTTAGTGTTTGCTTTTATAGAAAGAGAGCTTTCAAGCTTTAGAGCTGGGGGGTCTGAAATGCCCATGGTTTCATTGCAAAATAACATATGTTCACGGTTTCATTGCAAAATAACATATGCTCACGGTTCCATTGCAAAATAACATAAGCTCACGGTTTCATTGCAAAATATTATATGCTCACGGTTTCATTGCAAAATAACATATGCCCACGCTTTCATTGCGAAATAACATATGCCCACGGTTTTATTGCAAAATAACATATGCCCACGCTTTCATTGCAAAATAACATATGCCCACGCTTTCATTGCAAAATAACATATGCCCACGCTTCTATTGCAAAATAACATATGCCCACGGTTCAATTGCAAAATAACATATGCCCGCGGTTTTATTGCAAAATAACAGAAGTCTACGATTTAATAAAAATATTCAGAAACTTAATTGAAGTACGCATGTCCTCGATTGTAATGTCAAAAAAAAAAAAAGTTCAGTCATTGTGAAAAACGAATTGCTTCTAGATAAAGTCCATGCTCTATTGTTTATTGGTCCGCTGAGGAATATAAGCAATACTTTGTTTAACAGTATGCTGTTCACAGGAGTCCACGTTTGCATACCTCAAAACACAATACCTCGTTTGTAGGTCATTACAATTATCTGAGCATGAGGGTGTGTGGGTGTACGTGCAGGGTGTGAGGATCACACATTATGTTAAGATACACAATCCCGCCCACATTCCATAACTTGTCTCCGTTTGTTGTAACTGTGCATTTATGCAGCGGCAAAACCGCATCTTCACACGCCTCTTAAGCATTCACCTTTTTTTGTAATTTTTCTTAGGTCAAGATTCACCCGCCTGCAATAATTTTTCGGCAAAGATTCACCTGCCTAAAAAAAGAAAATAATTAGGTTAAGATTCACCTCTGCGAAAAATGTTTGGTCAAGATTGACCCCGGCAAAACAATTGAGGTCAATATTCACCTTCGCTATTCATTTAGGTGAAGAGTCGCCATAAAGAAAAACATGTTTTTTCGTATTAACTTACTTTTTAAACGCATGTACTTCAAAGAGCCACCATTTTGTTCTATTGTACCACAAGTTTATTATTCTATTCTATCTTCTTGTACGATACATGATTGCATTATAGATATTGAAAACAGCAATAAATTATGACCAAAGAAAATATGACGCACAACTTACATCATGTATGTTTGCTTCCTTTGTCCTCGTCTTTGAATTGCAATATTAACCCCACAATACTCCCTATACATGTGTCATACATTGCAACGGTGATCAATTCCCTCTGCAATTTTGAACATTTTATCAAATTACGTATTCTCCCTTTTATTTAACTCTTTACTTTACATGGAAAAACAAATTGCGTCGGCTTTAAAAATATCTTGCAAATTGTTTTCAATGTAAAGATTCATAATTTCACCTGCAAATCAGCACATATGTTTTCAGCAAGCCGCATGAGGAAAATGTACAACCCACTTACACAGTGACATCAAATTATAATTTCCAACCAACATGACCAATTCTATGTTAGCACGCTTAAATCATTATTGACATATTTGAGCGCATGGTGGCATCATGGACGTAATATACTACCGCCGTTATGTCCGTACGTAGTAGGAAGAGTTCGTGAGTATTCTTATGTAGGGATATGCTATACGGGTGCGTGGTCCGGATAAGCTTCCGGTGGAAACTATTAGAATGAAACGATATACGCAAACGGAAAATAGTATAAGAAATTGCCAATTTTAGTTCGACGCTGTTTCGACTTTAATAATTCGGATTCGACGCATTTCCGTCGTTTGATTGAAGAATTTTGATAAGGATTCACCCATCTGCAATAGTTTTTGGACAAAAGTTCACCGTAAAACAATATATACATAATTGAATTTTTTTTTAAATCCTTCAAGATTCACACCACCCAAAAAAAAAAAAAATCGTTTAAGATTCACAGCACCCAACAAAATTTTCTGTCAAAATTCAACCAAACTAAATTTGTGACCTGAAGATTCGATATCCTAACGTTGAGCTGTTGAGGGGGGTCTGTGAAAATGCCGTTCGACTGCTTCATTACTTCAAAGGCAATTTCTTCTTTGAATATTTTTTTTCAATGGTTATATGGTTCACAATATAGGTGATGACCTTTGGCATGAATGCCTGTTGACTTTATATGCGTATCCTACACTTTTACAAGATATTGTAACAACAATATATATTGTAACAACAAACTTATATTACAATCCTAAAAATGAGTAGAAGTTATGCGTTTGATTTTCCGTATGTGGTTTGTGGTGCTATAGTGCCAAAGCTTATATGCAAAACGGAACGGAATCGGTGGGATAAAATGGACCCGTAAATAAGAAACGTTGAGAGAATAATTTAGGCAAAACTAATGAAGATGCGAATGATTGATCGTTTTTTACAAGGGAGAACAGAAAATTTCTTTTAGTATACATCGCTATCATATTAGAACTATAGTAAAAAGTATATATAATTTATCCTTCTTCATTTTTATTTGCATCAGTGTTTTTGGCAGGGGGTGGTCAACGCAACCCCATATTTCATCTTGCTTCACTATATGGAAAAACGGAACCTTTAACATTCAGCAATAATTTAATAACCTAGCTTTTATCAGGACACCACGTGAATAAATAAATTGCACGATTGTTGTTACAAATTCGATTTAAAACATTTTCAACGTACATTTATACACTTTCTGATATATTTCTAGTCATAAATTGAATAAATGTATAATACTCAGGACCTCCCATAATCTCCCATCTACCAAAAGCTAGAAAGAAAAAAAAAACACCATCAATCCGAAATTCGTAAATCCTTTTTAATTTCGGTATTCAATTCCAATCTCTAAAATTTCACCATCAGTAACCTGGACAGTAAGTAAGACATGTCGTTTTCCAGTGCCGCTTGACGTTGATCTGTACAGGCATCCGTAACATGCATAGCGACGAAGCGGTTATCATATCTGTCTACAGACCACGTTGCCCTGGGTTCAAGCTGGGTTGGGTAGACACGCCAGTGTACCACAACTGGTTATTAAAGGCCGTGGACATTGACTTGGTTGTCGATGTTATGTCTGTCCGTACGTCGTACCTGTGTTCTCGTCCGGGTCGTATTAAGCGTTTCGTGATAGCAATGTTACTATCATAACCGAATACGCAGGCGACGACCCCGTCATTGTAATTGTGTGTTCACTCGTCGTCGTGAAGGAAGCATTGCAAAATCTTATTCTGTTAAGGAGATATTTCAATTTAAAGTTTGGTATCATTTCTGTATAAACGACTGAAATCAGACTGGCTGTAACATCACAGCCTCAGATTATACAAAATCTGTATGTATTTTAAAGAAAGTTTATTTTATTTTTCTCATTATTTAAATTATTTTTCCTCAAACTTTCTTCAGGTGGTATATTATAAATATCCTTCCTAGATTCAGGTTTACTACTTTTTTCACATATCCCATGGTTTATAAGCCACAAAATCGCAGGACAAAACATGATGGAATACATAAAGACTTTAAGGAATCTGAGGCAATGACATCACAACTAGTCTGATTTCATTCGTATACCAAATTTTAAACCTAAATATCCCTTAAAGGAATAGGATTTTTGAATGCTTTCTTTACTTTTTGGTTTCTTTTGAAGTCCTCTTTCAAATAATATAAACTTGTTTGACCAGTGAAGTAATCTTTTAAACTTAAATATCTTCTTAACGGAATACAATTTTTGAATGCTTTCTGCACTATTTGGTTCCTTTGAAGTCCTCTTTCATATAAAATAGACTTATTGACCACTAAACTATTCCTTTAAATGACCGGTTAAGAGAGTATAGGGCATGTGTACCGATTGGTATATTGCAGCCATTAAACAGTAGTTCGGTCTCGATATTAAGTGTAGAAGTTGGTATTTGTTACTATATTATTTTACAACATAGATTTCCCATCATGAAATATGAAGTTTTGAATTTTATTTCCATCATAATTCCAAGCTCAATCAAAATATAGCAAGGAAATATAAATGATAAGTAAAGAAGTATTTTAACTGATATAATTTGCCATAGCTCAACAGATAAAGATGTTGCCGACGTATTAAGCGCCCCTTCTCTAATAAGCGCCCACCCAACATTTTTGTGTATATTTAGTCACATAATTGATTCGATTAATTTCAATACTTGAAATATGTTCTGTTACATTATTTGCTTATTTTTCGTCTTACGCTCTCAAGTTTTTGTTGTAGTTATAGTTGAGCTATAGTCTGATACTATTATAGAATGCAGTTTGAATAGCACACTGTACACCGCCCGGAGCATAAATTCATTTCGGAGTTAAGAAATATCAAGAGTACCATTTCAACAATAAACCTTCCTCCCCGTATAACGGCAAAACGAGGTGAGTTTTTATTTGAATAACATCAATATGTGCTATGTAGAATTTTAGGCATAAAGGAACTTGTAAAGTGTATTTGTTGTATATTCATAAGTAACCATTGTATAATTTCATTGAGTCATATTCAAAGAAGCATGTGTTTGCTTTACGTAAGCATGCTCGATGGTGCATAACTCCTGACCTCTGGGCACAAAGAGTCCTTACGCGTATGTTGCACTGATGAATGGAAATGACGTTAACCGCAGCGATGATTATCGAAAAGGTGTCAACGGGGACAGGTTACGCTAATGGGTCGGCAAGATTTTGAAAATCACTCAGAATTACGCCGCTGACAATGGTGCTATTTTTACGATTTCTGCACCAAATGAAATAATTAAACCAGTTTTCAGGGAATAATTGATCCAAGTAAGAACTCCTTGATGTTCGTATATAAAGTTTTTCTTATAAAATTACAGCATTTTATGTTGAGTTGTCTCAACTACCTGTGTGGCCGAATACCTTTTCAACTCGTTGAGACTGTCCTTCGAACGAAATGAAAATGACACTGGCAGTTTCATCCCGTCCATGTTTCAAGGGGCGCTTTCTTCAAATGGGAGATTTAAAAAAACACTGCCCTTACTTTGTGGAGGAAAAGTTTATACCCCTAATCTTAAATTTCCTGACAATAGAAGTACATGTTTTAAAAATTGAAGAAAATCCCCCCCAAATCAAAAAAGTTTCTAAAAAATGTAAAAAAGTGTAGAAATTTTTCCGAAAATGAAAGATAATTTCCGAAAAAGTAAAAAAAAATAATGGAAATTTCATTTACCACTGCAATTAATCCTCTTGTAACCGGAAAATTGTTAAGGTTCTTGCGCAAAAAGCTGCATTAGCTAATGCTCTTCAAAGTATTAAAACCTTTCTGTATCTTCAAAAAAAAAAAGATGCAAAGTGACCAAATTACAGCGTTTTTGTCACGGACGTTGAACAATAAATAAGGCACAAGCGATTGCGAAACTTTTGTGACCTTCAACAATGTTGCGGTTGAATTGCAACATGGGACTATCAGTAGGGGAGAATCCAGGACTTTTGGTGTAATAATAAATACACCAAAATTTGGAGCATCGTATTCATTAAGAGCCATGGAGACCGCCATTTTAACTATAGTGATAACGTTAAGTCAATGGGGATTTTTAATGAAAACGCGAGTGGTGAGGGAGGGGGCGGGTGGGGGGGGGGGGGTAAGGGTGTTTTCGAAAGAAAAAACTGATATCAAATGAATATTCATTCGATTTGAAAGCGGATTTTTTATTTTCATCGTGGACTTCGCAATGAAATAACAAAAGACTTCCATTGAAAGGTCGTTGCTATTTCGGGGACAACGCTGACTACGCCGGTTAGATAATAATTCACAACATAGGTGGATTGATGAGGGGGAGGGGGCACCACACCTCTTTCCGTTTGTCTTTTGGGAAACTTGTGTCGACTCTTATTTTCATAATAAATGTATTTGGGGGCCAAATAAACATGAAGAACAGTTTTGTATCCTGAGCTTCCTTTTCTCTAATCCTCTTGTAATTTTGGAGAGCCATAATTTAATGGGAGAAAGGAGACAGCAGTAACAATTCTAAAGGGAAATATTGTCACTAAAATGTGCCGTACCCCCTAATGAATAATACAAAATCAAATCAAAGCCATGATATTTAACTCACGCACTAATAACAATTAACAGAGATGTCATGGCATATTTTTTTTATTTGTATCGACCGAATTATCGCTAATTTTGGATTAAGACTCTTCAATTTTGAAGCAAAAATCCTCCATTTAAAAAAAAAAAATTTTTCCATTTCCCAAAATCTCAAGGTTTGACCAGATTCTTTAAGTAAAAAAATAAATACACAATTTGGTGCCAAAACTCGTCAACTTTAAAAACATGAGTACACTGGACCATCGCAGATTAATTCCCCAGCAGTGCTGGTACTAATTTTCACAGCTGAGTGGACTGAAACAAGTAGAGTAAAGTGTCTTGCTCAAGGACGCAATGCAGAGCTCACGACGGGAATCAACTCTGTACCTCTCAAATACGAGCATGACTCCTTAACCACTGAGCCACAGGGTAATAATATCGAACGACATCAACCATTGAAAGCGCTTTTTTTTTTGACCTACAAATAATATTCGTTGTATTAAACTTGCAAATTACAAGAGTTATTCAAAAGAAAGCAATTATGAAATTTATCATAATGAAAGAATTTACTATACCTGAATTCAGAGGAGCAAAATGCAACTCAAATTTGGAATACTGTAATATAATTTGTAGCAATGAAAATCGTGTATTTCCGTGAAGCTTGTCTACACAATAACCCGATAACGGCACGCGGAACAATCAGGGGTATAATGATTGTTATTTAAATACGACTGGCTGCTTTATTCAACATCAGATCTGCAAGACTTCCAGGTCAGGCTTCGTGAATTTAGGAATATGCATGATTGTCAATCAACTTTCCAATGAATGAATTTTTTTATTTTGTTATTGTCAATCAAAAAGAAGGCGGAGAGAAAATGGCATGAGCTGGAGAAAAAGGAGGAATTATAAAGTAGAAAGAGGGGCTAATAAGCCATGAAACGGAGGAAATCGGCTAAAACCCGAGCAAATTTACATATTTATGAGGTGCCATGAGACGGAGCTGGCGCTGATACCCCTGATCCGCGAAACAATGGTAACTACGGTAGCGTTTTAAGGACTCTCCAACAGGAACGAAAATGTCTTGTCTATTATTATTCGACAAGCAGACAAGGACGACGACAAGTGAACACACAATTACAATGACGGGGTCGTCGCCTGCGTATTCGGTTATGATAGTAACAATGTTATCACGAAACGCTGAATACGACCCGGACGAGAACACAGGTACGACGTACGGACAGACATAACATCGACAACCAAGTCAATGTCCACGGCCTTTAATAACCAGTTGTGGTGCACTGGCGTGTCTACCCAACCCAGGCTTGAACCAGGGCCTCGTGGTCTGTAAAAAAGGTATGATAACTGCTACACCACAGTTAATAGACTATCATTATTATTATTATTGAACGTATTTATAGAGCGCCTCTCCCGTGGATCGAAGCGCTTTAAAATAAAATTGATAATACATAGACAAAATCTTTATATACAATATCAAAATTGTTAAAACATTTGCAGTACAATATAAAAGCATAAAAGAATTGGTAAAAATAAAATTAAAAACTAGATAAATAAAACAAGAAATTAAATATTATAGACAGCATAAAACTTAATCAGTAGGAAAAAGATGAGTTATAAGGGCCTTACTAAAAGTATAAACAGTTTGAGCCTGCCGGATTGCAATGGGTAGATTATTTCACAAACGTGGTCCCAGGATAAAAATGGCGCAGTCCCCACTGACACGATTAATTCTTGGCACCACAAGGCGAGTGACATCTTTGTTGGCGGATCCTAGACCAACGCGTCCAGGCTCATAAATATGCAGCAAATCTTGATAGTATAAAGGTGCATTTTTTTAATGCAGTTGTACACATGCAGTACGATCTTGAAATCGATTCTCTGCTTAATGGGCAACCAATGAAGAACACACAAGAGGAGGAAGGGGGAGCGCTTGTACGTCTATCAACACAGAAAATCATGCGCGCTGCACGATTTTGAAGTCTTTGCAAGCGTTAAAGCTTTTCACGTGATATGCCACCAATAAGGGAGTTGCCATAATCCAGCCGAGAAAGGACGAGAGATCGCATTGCATAAGCACAAGTATTTTGATCAATGATTCTAAAAATATTACGCAAATGAAAATTAACAGTACGACATATTGAAGAGATCTGGGGATATATATTCATACAAGGTTCAAACATGATACCTACATTTTTAACGGATGATAAAGGAACAATCACAGACCCACCGATCCTCAAATCAATGGACTTAATGGAATGCATTTGTTTTTTAATGAAATGATTACAAATTCAGTTTTGGTGTCATTAAGTCTGAGTTTGAAATGAAACATCCAGTCTTTAACCGCCGCAATGCAATTTGACAAGCGAGCTTGGGCAGCTTCTCTATCACGCGGCATTTTAGGATCGAAGCTAACATATAGCTGAGTGGCATTAGCATATATATGGTAAGCAGCATTGAGGAGTTTGATAATGCGGGTAACAGGCTGCGAATAGGCATTGAAGATCGGAGGACCTGCAACAGATCCTTGGGGAACACCATATTTTAGAGGATGGGCAGTAGAATAACTACCAGAGATACAAACTGAACTCTAGCGATCACTAAGATAAGATCTAAACCAATTTAAAACACAACCTCCGATACCATACTCACACTGAAGCCTATTTATAAAAATAGTGTGGTCAATGGTATCAAAGGCTGCAGACATATCTAAAAATACGTAGTAAAACAACTCTACCCGAATCTAACTCATTTAATATATCGTTCTTAACACGCAATAACGCAGTTTCAGTACTATGTGCCGGTTTGTAGGCAGATTGAAAAACTTCAGTAAGATGTTTTGGATGAAGATGTTCATTACACCTAGAGACTGCTGGATATTCAAGGATCTTTCCAAGGGTGGGAAGAATGGGGACGGGTCGATAATTTTTCAAAACGTCCGGATTGAGGGTGGACTTCTTGATAAGGGAAAATAATTGCATTCCTAAGAATGGATAGAAAACAACAAGCACTAAATGAATTATTTGCAAGAGACATGATTATAGGAGCTATTATGTCAACACATTCCTTCAAGAGCCAAGTCTGCAAGTGGGCAGTGGGTCAAGAGAACTTGTCTTGTTTGGAATCTTCGAACCTCAGCTTCAACTACAGGGTGGAAATTTGCAAATGTATTAGTACTGTGTATATACTGTAAATCATCAATTATCAAATCATCGTCAGAATCAAGCAGAAATACATCATCATTACATTGTTTACCGGTATTTAACACATTCAACGTCAAGTTCAGACCTTATTTTTGCCACTTTATCAGTAAAAAAATTTGCAAAGATATTACTGAGAGTTTTATTTGAGTGGCAGATTGGTAAAGCCTTGGTGGAACTATTGAGAAGTGAGTTAACTGTACGGCACATTGTCTTTGCATCAGCATTTGCCAACTTTAAAATTCTCTGTTTTGGATTTAAGAATAAGTTCATTTACAACTATATTTTGCTCAAGATATTTCAAGAGATCAGTATCACTGAGGGTTCTTCTCCACTTACGCTCATATTTGCGGCCTTCTTTTCAGGCCGACCGGACATCATCTTTAAACCATTTAGGATATTTATTCGTTTGTTGAATTCGTGTCTGCTCCGGACAGTGTTTGTCAAGAAGTCTGCGCACCCTTGTATTATACTCAGTAGCTTGAACATTCAGATCTTTCAGCATATTGAGACCGCTAAGTTCTTGGATAAGGTCAGTCTTGGAAACACCCAGATCGAGATCATTAAAATTTCTTATTGTGACAGCTTTTCTTTCTGGTGCAGGTTTCAGCTTATTTATTGAGCATTCAATCATCAGATCATGTGATGATCGGAACCATATAACTTAAGAGATACATTGCATTCTACCAACAAGTCATCATCAACTCGACAGATCACATGATCATAAATATGCCTGGACCTCTAAGTAGGCCTGTCAACAAACTGGTGGAGATTATGTTCAGAAAGCAGAGCTAATTATCGCAAAACGTCAGGTCTAATGGATTCAATATTTCCCCTTTTTTAAGGTTTTCCTGTAGTCGTGCACTCTCGACTTGTTGTCATATAATGATGTGGCATTGACATACTTGCTATTTTGATCATGTAGTGTAGCCTGGTAGCATATGAAACGGGGATTACTAACTGAATAGCCATGCCTATACAATGATGTTGACTATCTTATTTTATGTTTAAAAGGGACTGGTTCCCATCTTCTGCACAATCCGGCATACTAACCAATAAGGCAGTTCATGGTAACGATAATATGTATTGCGCAATGCAGGTCAAGAGGTCAATCAAGACTGTCTTGCCGTAAGCATCACTGACACATTGAATAATACTTTACTTCCCGATTTTTTCGTTTAATATCTGAGTGGATTCGGTGCCTTACATGTGTGTATTTGTGCTTTTAAAATGGATGTTCCTTTCATCAGGGACATCGTGTGGGATGCCATGTGGAACAACTGGGTTGGATGCCATGTGGGACAAGGTTGGGATGCCATTTGGGATATGCATAAGGGTGGGATTCCATATGGGACGTAAATACGAGCATAGGGTGGGGATGACATTTGAAACATGGATGGAAGACATGTACGATATAAGGATATGCCAAGTGGGTCATAGGGAGCGATGCCATGTGGCACATAGCGAGGGACGCCATGTGTAACAACGGGTGGGATATCATGTGAGACATAAATATGGATGCCATGTGGAGCATCTAGGAGAACAGTGTGCCATGTTAGAGATAGGAAGAAGCGAAATTTGGGACATAGGGAGGGATTACATGTGGGACATAGGGAGGGACGCTATGTGTGGCATAAGGAGGGATAACATGTGGGACATAGGGTGGGATGCCACATGTATATAACAATATTCTATTAAAATATAACGA